>JAAGNO010017982.1:37335-49556 GCA_033439905.1 Ceryle rudis
AGATGTGGCGGGGGGGGGGGGGGTAGGAGGATGTCAAATAAATATTGAAATGTAGCTAGTTTTAGCAAAACAAAGCTAATCCATCAGGAGAAAACCCACACCGTTTACTTAACCAACTTTAGAACCACGTAAAGAGGATTTGGACATAAAGGACTTGAAATACACATTAGTAACAGTCAGTTGTGTGTAAGAGGTTACTTAGAAAATGGTTTTCATGTGAACTGCAGTCTTTGGTGACTTCCAAGGAACGTGCAAGAGGTAACCAAGAAAAGCAGGCCTGCTGTCTGCAGGCTTACATTTGTTGAATGATCGTCATAGAAATTCATTATCTGTGCCACTGGAAAGCGTTTAGAACTCCTCAAGTCTGAACAAAAGTCACCACCTAATTTAACAACAGTGCAGAGAATCAGCACGTAATGCTTTGATGGATGCAAGACCTGGAAAAAGCAAGAAAACCCAATTCCAAAACAACTGTTTTGCCTGATGTTTGCTGCCGACATCAAGTATGGCCCTGTTAAAAGCACTAGCACTAAGCTCTGGCTACTCGAGTGAGCAAAACCTGAGTTCATTACCAGTGCATGTGCTCTCATCCACCAGCTGTGGCCAGTGTTTGATGAAGCTCAAAAACACAGGCAGAAACAAAGTTCTACTCTCCAACCTGGTTCAACAAGTCCAACACCCTCTTACAGATCTCTGTCCTTGTATTACAGCTGATGTCTGCTTTGCTCCATACTCTGCCTATCCCAGTCTGAGTTCTGTCCATCTCCTGACCCACACTTTCTTCCTGGCCTCCTGTTCACTTCCTCATGGCTCTGCATTTCTGCAGCTCCTTCTTGTTTCTCCTTCTGAACCAGTGTGAACTGCAGTGCAGAGAAGGCAAACTTTCCTACCTACCACTCCTAGGATGAATGGGATGGCAGTCCTTGAAAGCTGGGAGGAGACAGTGAGGGAAAGACCTACCAAGGTGCTCCTAGTGTAGGTGGGAACATGCTCTGACATGCTCTAGGCCTGTACAGGCACCTTTCAGTCGGTCTGTCAGGGCTACAAGGAGACAGACTACATCTTCAGCACATACTAGCAAGCAAACACTAAACACATAGAAAATGTGTATTTTCTTACCCCACGGGTAATAAAGTAGCTAATTTCCCTCTCCTCTCTATTCCCATTGCTGCTAGAGGGGCGACAAATGGCAGACCACAATGTGCACTTTAGTTGTACTACGGTTTCTTATTGTAATGGTCTCAAGAACTTCTTAAAAGAGTAGGGAAAACTGTGTATTTTACCCTAATCTGATACTCAGATTAAACAAACTACTTCAGGCAACTTTCTTCCCAGCTTTCCAGCTAAGAAAAACAGCTTTGAAAACACAAGCAACTGAAAACAGGAATTCATTTTTATATTTTTTCATGTATGACACTGCTTTAGGAAGGCAGCCTTATCATGGTCTACATGGGAGCGCAACTGCTGCAACGTGCAACCTCCTCAGGGGAGTATCCAGATAGTGACTTACACACCTCTGTGGTAAACTGCAATAAAATATACATCTGACTTTCTCATCTGCACTCAGGCTACTAATCCATCTCTACTAGGACCACTGTTAATGGAACTGTACTTGGCATTCTATCTTTCTAAGCAGAAACAGGAAAAACTACCCAACAAAAAAATACCCCAACAAGAATAGCAAGAATAAAACAAAACAAAAAGCACAAACCACCCCAACCCCCCCCAACCACTTAAGCCAAGAGCAAAAGCAAGAGAAAGATCTCACCCAGACTGAATTTGTGCAAAAATTCTGACAACGTGCATTACAAAATTAATAATATATGGATCTTGTCTGTTGAAAAAATAATTGTACTTGGTATCACACTAATAGATGTTTTATACAACTGCAGGCATTTATTTTCCTCCCTTCACAACAGGAAGCACATTCAATTATCAGCTTCAATATTGAATTTTAAAACATGCAAGAACTGTGTATTTGTAAAAAAAGGAAAAAAAGCATCTCTGAATAATACAGAAAATATTTCATGAGTTTGTTTATGCTGCATTCCTCTACAGAACCCTGTGTAGGACTGAACTTTTTTTCACTTACTGGCCTCAGTTATCTTCCTACATTTACAAACGTCTAAGTTTGTAGACACAGCGCTCGGAAAAGCTTCTCTTAGCTAAAAAAAAAAAGAAATAAAAAAAGGGCACACACTAAAAATAGAGAAAAAATAAAGATAGAAGGATAAAAGCTTTGATTAAGCCTTGTTATATATTCTACCATTATCTGAGATGACCAGCACAATTTGCTCCTGCCATTCCTTTCACGGGCAGGTTAGCCAGTCCAGCTCTGTTCTGATATAGACTCTTCATGTGACTTTACGGCATATGTTCACCATGTGTTCACCATCCACAACAGATAAGTCACAGATTCGGGAAGTCAATAGCTTTGAAACCATAAAGAATGTATTCTCAAGTAACCACTAGTGAAACCTGACATATGGAACACGCTGAGTTAGAAGTACCAATATCACTAATACTGTTGTTTACCTGCTGTGCTAACAGGTTGGATTCTAACAAGTGAACTAATTCCGAAATAAAACATCCAAGAAAGGACAAACAAACAAACAGAAACCCACTGAACCTCCCGTGACTAGTGTATTTTATCATTAATTAAAATCGCCTACACTAATCAGCATCCAAAGTACAATTTCATAAAAAAAAAAATAACCCGTTCAGAAAATGACAATTTCCATCACCTTTACTAATTCTCATATTACAAGCAAGGTCAGCAGAAGTTGCTCCACCTGTGACTTTTTTTTTTTCCTGGACTACTTGAATAAAAATTATCATAATGCCCAGAGTTGGATTCAGATAAAAGGAAAATAAAACTACATTCAAGTCTCTTTGCCTTGGACACAGCAGCTCACTTGAGTATTCTCTCAAGCCCCATATGTAAGTCAAGGTACCACATTCCATGGATGGCGATATCTTATGTGGGCCTTCCAGATTTATTCTACCTATTTCATTATTCTACATGGAATTAAAATAAGCGTAAGCACATCTGAGTAGCCTGGGAAAAAATAAATAATGCAATTACCATACTGTAAAGATCAAGCAAAATCATATTTTTCCTTGTTTTATCAGAGACATAAACAAAGTTTAACAATTTTCAGGAAGAAATCAGGAAACAAAAGGACTATGAACACAAGCACTTCCCCCCCCCCCTTATGGGAAGGATAATGGTCACCTACCCAATACAAGTCCACGCTGTGGCCAGCAGGATGTCATCTTTGGATTAAAAATGATGCTTTCCTCGGCCTTCTTTACACTCTGGATCATCACTTCATCCTCACGAGTAACCACATCAGTATTCCCAAAGACAGCTCCAATATTGCTCTGTTGGGTGATCCACAAACTGCTTGAAGCATTTTGCTCCCAAATTAACTACAGCAATGCACCACAACTACCAGGCTTTCAACCAGGAGCTGACATGAGGACTGGCAGAGGACAAGGACATAGTCATGAGGGACAGGCAGAGCTTATTTCACAGCTTTGCTGACATGGTACCTTCTGCTGCCTGTTTCCTCTCTTCCCCAGTACACGGTACAGTTTCACTTTCCAAAAAAAAACCCCCACTTTTTCTTCTAGACAGGTAATTTTCCCCCTAGCTTAGTGCCACCCGCGGGCTCCCCAGGCCAGCACAGGTGGAGGATTGCAGCTGGGAGAGAAGAGAAGGAGACAACTCCCTTTAATGGTGGCAAACTGTTAACTTGCTTCAGCTGCCTCACCTAACTAACCCTAAAGCAGTAACATCTGAGGAGACCACAGAGAGGTTAACTGGCCAGGTTTTCCAGAGACTGTAATGTCCTCGGTACCTACATAACAAAGTTCTTGTATCGTATTCAGTGTGCCATGAGAACACAGATATTTCAGTTGGATAAACTACTTAAAAGACAAGTAAACATAATACATTCTAACTACTGGCTTTAAGCAGCATGAAGTTTTCCAGTAAAGAGACAAAGAGGCAAGTTTGCCATTCCTGAGGAAGCACTTTTTCAGGATACTCGTGTCCTCATTTGAACTGGGACAGAGTTCATTTTCTTCTTAGTAGCTGGTGCAGTGCTGTGTTTTGGATTTAGTGTGCAAATAATGTTGATAACACGCTGATGTTTTCAGTTCTTGCTTAGTAGGGTTTATACCAAGTCAAGGATTTTTCAGCTTCTTGTGCCCTGCCAGGGAGAAGGCTGGAGGGGCATAAGAAGCTGAGAGGGGACACAGCCAGGACAGCTGACCCAAACTGTCCAGAGGAATATTCTATCCCATATGACATCATGCTCAGTATATAACTGGGGGGAATTGGTGGGGAGGGGATGATCAGTGCTCAGGGACTGGCTGAACATCCATCAGCAGGTGGTGAGAAACTGCACTGTGCATCACTTCTCTTGGGTTTTATTCTTCTCTTTTTGCTACCTTCCTTTTCATTGCAATTATTACCACTATTATATTTTATTTCAATTATTAAACTGTACTTATCTCAAACAAATAGTTTTACTTTTTACTTGTTTTCAATTCTCCTCCCCATCCCACCAAGGGGAGAAGGGAGGAATAAGGGAGCAGCTGCACAGTGCTTAGTTGCTGTCTGGGGTTAAACCACGACAGCTTGGTATTTTGACACAAAATACCATGTTTCTTGTATTAAAATATCCATAGCAACTATAAAGAAAGGTGGTCTATGTCAAATTCCCACAACTCCTCTCTGGCTGTAACTAGACTGCCATACACTTTATCACAGTAATAGGTGAGGGAGGGGTGAAGCTTTCAATGCCACTAGCCAAAATCAATTCTGGTTTTGCTATTCTACATTCACAAATCTGCATTATCCCCACCCACCACTGGCTTTTCTCACAACAAAAACATTACCGAGAAGGGCAGTATACCCTGGTGTGAACAGAAAGTTTCTTGGTTTGTTTTGTCATAAATGAAATGGAGGAGAGAAAAAGAAATTGACTTTTTGTTTGTTTTGTACAACGTAGAAGACATATTAAAATGTGTTAGAAAAAAATAAGCCCTATAGTCAACTAACTCCCCCAGGATGAAAAAATGTAAAGCCAAATTCTCTCAGGCAAATTCTCAAAACTGCAGCAATCCAGCCCTTAAACAGTATCTCAGGCTATGAACTAGTTAGCACAAATTAGAAAAAAAAAAGAAAAAAAAGAAAAAAAGAGCTAGCACTGCAACCTCAGCATGGCATCTCCACTTTTACTGGAATGCAAAAACTGCAAGCTCAGCCCAGAAATGTGCTGTAATAGAAGGACCTACAGATTATTTTGAACCATTACTTCATATCCAGCCATGGATTACAAGCCAGAAGGCTCCAGCCGATTTGGAGCTCGACGTGGCCACCGTTCGGCTACTGAAGTCTCCGGTCTTCTGCATAAGTCCGCTAAAGGCTTCAACGCTACATTACCTGCTTGGACGATAACTAAAAATACATATAATGAATAGAGACACTGCTCGCCAAAAACATCATTACAGATTGGTTATTGAATGTCAGTAGCAGTTTTCCCTATGCTGCCTCAGTTATACACTGGAATGCAATCCAGAGAAATCAGAACAGCCGCCACCAGCTTCAGAGACAAAAATGAACAGTGGTAAAAATCACAGCTGAAATGTAACAATCTTTTTAGCAGTCTAAAGACAACTACTTCCAGCTAAGATAGTCATATTTTTAAGTTATTTACTCAAATACTAGAGAGTCCATAGCCACGATATTCTACATAAACAGAAGTGGTAGGAAATGCTACAAAGGTGCTTTACTCTAAGTGCTCGTCCATCCTCCTTAATGTAAGGAAATATCTTAAATGATCAGAAAAATCTCCAGTACTTTCCAGAACTTGTCCAGCATCTCATCTGCCATAACCGCCTCCCTTCCTCCTTTAGATTAAACACAGTGAAGTGCAAAACATCTCAGTGGATTAGATATGAGCTAAAGAGAAAGAAGATGAAAACATAGAAAAAAGGTGCATAACAATGGTTCCTAAAGTTATCAGACAAGCACATCCCTTTTCACCATCAAAACTGATCACAAATCACTTCATCTTGCCGTGCAGTTTACAAAACAGGGCATATGTACATTGCACTGGTTTATATAAACACACATACATAAGCATATTGGCTTCTAGTTGTGATAATGCCCAGGGTCAGAGGAAGGTTAAGGACCAGTTCTCTGCTCTTTACCATGGTATACAATATCCAAGGACTTTCTGAACAGGTCTGAGGTTTTCCTAAGCAGCATGTAGACAATGCAGAAAAGCTACACCTCTGCTGCAGCACCTAACAGCTGTTCCTCTGAATCTAAAGACCAGAGGAAAATGAAGTTGAACTGCTTTATTAAACCTGAAATGCACATAGTTAAAGCAATTTATGGAGGAAACTGAAGTGAGGAGGAGGGAGGAAGGGAAGAGGCGCAGCTCAACAGCCTCATCTTTTAACAGTTACAATGCAACTCCACCAGGCTTTAACTGTTGAGAGCGGAGAACCTTATACACTACCACAGAGCCCTATATGAAAACCTTATAGAAAGTGGACTTAATAAAAAAAACCAAACCAAAACCAAACAAACCAAAAACAAACCAAAAAACAAACCACAAAAAAAACCACCACAACACAAACAACAACCACCACCAAAAAAAAAAAAAAAAAAAAAACAGAAGAAAATCCTTGAGCTGTTGGGCCTTCTAGTTTTTTGAAAGTCAGAAATTGAAACTGCTTTTCTAGTCCATGCGTGCTGTGGTTGTACAGAACTGACATCAAGCAAAGAGCCATAGATCACCTACCCTCCCAACAGCACCGCAGCGTTAGCCTGAGCAGTTACACAAACCTACAGAAAATGCGAAGTTCCTAGAGGCGGATGCACTTTTCTTAGCTAAACTGAAGATTAAAGTAGTCTTATCTCCTTGCCAATTTTAACTGTACGTGGTGGCAAATAAAATCAATATGAAAGAGGGAAGTCTTGAAAGAAGGCATCTCAACCCCTTCCGGTAAGCAGCACATTTCAGCAGCTGCTCTCTTATTAACTACTCTAAGTTTAAAAAAGACATTTTCTCTTAACCCCTATGAAACCGGGTTTCAGGGACTCAAAAAGCAAACAGGAGCAGTCTGGCATGACTTTTGAGCTACAAACATTGGGAAACTGAAACGTGTGAGGGGGAAGCAAAAGAATAATCAAAGTGACATGGTTTTGTGATTCACCATCTTGGACAAACCAGGAAAATAAATACTTCACATTGCTAAGACTCCCAAATTCCCACTGAATATTCAAGTATGTTTCTTATCTGAGCAGCCTATGAGATCCCAGACTGGAAAACTGATTATAGGGTCATAACTTCAGTCAGAAATCATACCTCACATTTCAATTCACAGAACAATACAGTTGGAAGGATTCTAGTCAGCAGTTCCAGTTGTCAGACCTGTCCTTAAACCTCTGCTAATCCAAGCACATCTCTCACATGAAGTATACATATTGGAGTAATACGCAACCAAATATCATATACATTCAAGTCTTTAAGTAAAAATGAACTCTGACTCCTTTGCTACTTACTGCCTTTCCTGTTTCAGTGTCTGCATTCAAGAAGAGGACCATGTGCACTGACAGCAGCTGTTACTTAGCTCAGGTTAAACATGCTGCGGGTGAGCGTGTTTTAACTAACAGCTCACAGCTGGTTATCCTCAGAGAAGGGTGAAGTTTCACAAGAGGATTAAGGTGTTGTAAAGGTGCGCTGCCCACGGGAGGGACAGTCAAACAAATCATGAATCTGATCCGGCTGAAAACTAACCCAGAAGAAAAGAAAGAAGGAAGAAAAGTGTCTGTCCTCTCTACCTGCTGGGTGAACCAGCTGACAGCAGAAGTACTGGAGCAAGGGCCTAGAATTAGCATTAGCAAAGGGAAGCAGCGAGAAAATGCATCCACTGACCAGCCCATGAAAGAGGAGACTTCCTCGGGGGTGACAGCTCAGGTTTACACCAACTTCAGCCACTTGTGAAGCATTAAGCTTCAGGTCAAGTTACTGTAAATTTAGGGTCACCTAAATGCAACCAATTGTCCTAACACAATCACACAAGAGTACTTTTGGCTCTGTGTTAGCAGAATGAGTTCTGGACGTGTTCCAGACAAAGTTGTTGTTCCTGAACTTGACAGTGCCTACAACTTCACTGCAGGACTTTCAACACGTGCTATTTGGTCAACCTGAAGCTTAGATTTCACTATGCCTGGCTACTGTACATCAAAATACAACTTGCCCTGCTCCAGCCATGGCTCGTAATAACCCAACCCACTATATTTTAAAGGGACACACTTTCTATCAGAGCATGCAAAGGTCATCAGAGGCTAGCAGTGCTTGAAGTGAAGAGTGTCTCCATTCCTTTCAGTTTGCTAAACTGAAACCTATTGTGCTGACTAGCTGCAAAATGAGGTCAACACAAAAACTCCTTGTCCTAAAAGACAGTAATCACACAGGAGCAACAAGCATGAGTTGGTATGAAAGGGAGAAGAAAAATGGGAGAGGCTGGGGAATAAGAAAGACACAGAGATCCACCCTTATAGGGAAGGCGAAATAAAAAGTGTTACACCATGACTCCTCCTATGATGCATATGAAAGAGAAGGAGCATTGCTGGCCTGGGATTTAATTCTGGTATCATCCCTGTTTTGCATCTACTACTGACTTTACCCCAGTGTGAGCTAGATCAGACGTAGCTTATTAAGTGAAGAGATGCTTAATCCTACTTAGTCATCAGGCATGAGTAAGGGCTACAGTATTTGACCTCTTGTGGAAAACAAACAGAAAACATCTGAAGAATCATCCTTCTTTTTCATCTCTGCACGCTAGAGAAATAGACATCTGCTATAGTGTAACTGATGAGCTCCTGAGCACTTATGTAAGTTAAGCAGCAATATTACCCCAGAAGGAACACAAGACATGTCACAGATTTATGAACATACACACAGGTAAGTATTGAATACAGCAGGTGTAAGCTTTAAGAAACTACTCACACGGCTAATAGCATTCTTTGGAGCTCAATTTCATTAGTGACATTATCCATGAATCACTAAGACAAATTAAGTAGTTATACTTTTCACTCTGGACACCTTTTAAAACAAAAAGGAGAGACTAGGGGGAAAGGGGAGAACTATTTTTCTGGGGTGGATTATCTGCCAACAAAGAAGAGATATAACCAGATTTCTACGATTCTGAACGTGTCATTCCACCCCTACACAAAGGAAGCTGAAAGGACTGGCCTGCCAATCTCCCTTTCCCCAGGTTGAAGGGCAAAGTGACTATTAACTTCCATGAGGCCAAGCACTAGCCCAGAGTGAGTAAAAGCAGCAGTATTGGAAAATACTGTATCTTCCAGATGTGTTTTCTCTAACTTTAATTCTGAATTGTCATGGTATGCTTTGGCAGGGGAACAGAAAAGATGATCTAATAGGTCATTTGACTTCTGTCACTAATTTCTGTGATTTAAATAACATTTTATGTTTATGGTGTTTAATACTCAATTTCCTAAGCACTGTTTTTAGGGTTAGAAATGGTCAGTATGACAATAACTGTCGAACCCGTAATGATACTAAATAGGAAAAGTCCTTTAGAGCTTTTGAAAGAGGAAAAAGTAGCTCCAGCCCCTTTATACTTCACAGTGGAGCTCAGATGCAAATATATGTGCATTAGAAGATTAATATTGTAATTACCATAAGAAACAGAGGTGATATGTCTTGTAATATTTATATTTAGCTATTTATTATACACATGGTTGTTTATTATATTCTAAACATATATTATTTAGTATTTATTTTATATGTAATGTGTCTACACACACAAACACACAGTATCTCTGAACCACACACAATAACATGGATGCAGAGCCAGAAGACTCTTGCACTAAGGAGGAGACAAGAAGGCAGATGAGCTCACAAAGAACCAAAGAACTGAAATAGTGTATTGATATTTCCTGGAACCAGTCCGAAGATGAGCAGCGGAGTTTTGGACAGGCTGCAATTTTCCCAATACTTCCTTTGAAAACCAAGCTGATACAGCAGCCTCATAATCCAATAATCCAACGCAAATGCACGGAAAACAACTTTGGCTTTTGACAGATTGAACTGGAGGGGCGGGGAGGGGAGGAGATCCTCACAGACTTTTATAAACCACTTTAATTTTTGTGCATGCCCCAATCGATGCCTGTAGAGGAGCAAACTAGTTCTGAAACACACTGCTCTCCTCAACTAGCGGAGGTTGAAGTATTCATAAATTCAGATATTTCAAAATTCAGCAAGTGAAAACTTGGGTCTGTAACAAGTTGCAAATTCAGAGTAGATTCATGAGACACAGATAGGCCTGTGCTCCTTCATCCCCTTTGGAAAAAAGGCTCCCATTGATAACGGCCTGTCAGTTGACATAGCGTCCTAAACAGTGGAAACTGCATAATCCCTTTATGAACTCGGGGTGTAAACTGTGGGGGTGGCCACAAGGACCCTTGTACAGACTGGAGAGTTTGCAGTTCATCAAATGAGGAAAATCAGAGTGTGTGTCTTTAAAAAAAAATCATCTCCTAACGACATTTTTTACCCAGCTTGGTGAAGGGCACCTCAGTACATGTGTCAGCAACAGCTTCTGGGAGGGTTTGTTGGGTGACTGCAGTCTCAACTCAGCACACATCTCTCCCTCCTCAGAGTTTCTCAGTTTGGAGACACTCACACTGATAATACTTTGATTTGCCCTGATAAGAAAGAATTAGAAATAGTATTTCTTGCTACCCTCATTGTGTTTGTTGTCATTTAATCCTGACCCCTTCATTTCCAAATCGTGGGGTTTAATAATCCAAGGGAATATAATAATATAATAAAAGGATATAATAATGACTTTGTGCGAGGAGTAAAGCAGCAGCAGATCCATGCGACTATTCCACTGTAAACCTCCCAGCTGGAGTTTACCAGAGAATAAAGAAAGGGACAAACTCCCAAAATGTAGTTTGCTCTTTTCTCATGCCAGTAGAAAATGTTAAATAAAGCAGAACTCTTTTGGTAAATAAAAACATTATGTACATAAACAGTGAAACTTAGCAAACTGTTATGTTTGCTAGAAATTGAGATGCTGCTTTTTTTTTTTTTACTGTAAAAATCAAAAATTACTCAAAATACTTTTTGATTGCTTTAAAAGGAGCAATTTCTCAGGTTTGAAGTATTGCTTTCATGTACACATGAATGTTCCCTAATGTTCTTAGGCATCAGACAAAGATCATAATTAACACTCTCCAAGTGAAACAAAGCAGATAATGGTTCTAAATTTTTTGGCAACATTTGTGTACACATTCTTAAAAAAATAAAAGGTTGACAGAAATGGGTGCTTTTACATAAAGTACGAAAATTTCCCTTTTTAAAATGAAAAGCATAACACACATCGAGTACGTTTAAATAGCTTGAAGATTGGAGCGCCAAAAAAATCAGTTATGATGAATTTCGTAGCAAACTACCCGTTAATTAGGCTATGTCAGCTCTTCAAGCGACCCAACATGAAACAAACTAATAATAGATAGAGCTTGTAACTGCATTTCCTCCTTTTGTTACTTTGTTTCCCCAACTTTCACATTATAGCCCAGCTTTGTGTATCTGGCCTAGATCTTCCAGGGCAGGCAAACAAACCAGCCACTGAACTAAAAATCCTCACCTTTAATGCCCTAGCCTGGGGTTTGGGAAGGAGGGAAAAGGACAACCCACCACTAGGCAAGGGCCTGGAAGAGCAGGAGCTGTTCTGGATGTGTTCACAGTGCACCATAAAATGCTTCCCCGGAGCGAAGTCTTTCTGAGGTCTCCTGAGCCTCCAGCCCCTTTCCTGCATCTTGTACAAATGACATGGGATGTGAAAAGGGATTTGAGGGCAGTTTAGCTGACGAAAGATAGTCCCTGCTCACGGAGTTTGATTAGTGACTCAGTTCCTGCCCGAGAAGTAGATGGAAGCCAAGGCAAAGTACTGCGGTGCGGGGGGCGTGTGTTTAAAAGCCGCGATCCAGCGGAAAGGCACTAGAAAGAAAAGAAATATGGTTGTGCCTTGCTCGCAACATCAGGAAAGCAACAAGATGTCAGTGAGGTTTTTCTGCTTCCTGTTTGCGAGGCAACCCCCCCCGCCCCGCGCACACACACACCGCTGCTTTGTGTGTCTCCTGACGGCGCTCCCTCCCC
>JAAGNO010017983.1:0-21200 GCA_033439905.1 Ceryle rudis
CCGCTCCCGGCCCCCGGGGGCTTGGGGGCCGCCGGGAGCTGAGGAGCGGCGGAGCTGCGGGTTTCTGCCCGGAACAAAAGGGGAGGACGGTCGAGGCGGCGGGTTCCGGGTGGCGAGAGGGATGCTCATTAGCGTCCCTGCTGCTGTAACGAGAGCAGCCGCGGCACCCCGCCTTGCATCCTCAGCTAGTGCCGGCCCGCGGTCCAGCCTCTTACCCTACAGAATGTACGTACAAGAAGGTTCTTTTAATCACAGAAGCATGGGCACTGATCTCTGCTGGCTGGCCGGCCGAGTGGCGTGGTCTTCTCACTACCCAGCCACTGCAGAAATCACAAAAGCTTCTAGTTGACCGAGAGTCTCATTTGCACAAGTTAGAGCAACTGAGGGGCACCCAACAGGTAGGGGTGATATGGAGTTTGCTCAGGATATTTTAAGTCTTTTAAACAGCAGCACACTGATCAGTCTTCTTTTGGCACAGGTGAAGGGTGAGGAAGAAGAGGAGAACACCTTGGAAGTGAGAGAGACTAAAGTTAAGGGTAAAAGGTGAGCATCACTCTCTAAGGTCATTACCTAGAGTTGTGCATGGGGGTTCCATCATAATCCTCATGATGAAGTAGAAGTGCTATCCCAGTCCCACATATCTGGAGATCCTGGAGTCTTGTTCCTGAAAATGTCCACTCAGGCTGCATCCTGGGGTGCTTACAGAGCCAGGGAGGACTGTTCACACAAGCAGCCAAAGGCAGTTCCTGTGGCCCAAGAGAGGTCATTCCCTTCCCTCGGGCGCTCTTTCTTCAGGAGATAGCACTTGGAGGTTTAGATCTCTGAGCCCAGCACATACCCATTGTTAGAGCTGCTCCTGAGGGGAGGGCCTTATAAAGGAGAGAGGCGCTCTCTCAAGTGCAACTCATCTGCCTTCAGTTGGGCTCAGCTGTGCTCAGGCTCTTGTACTCAGTGCTTTCATTAAGGGCTTTCAGTTAAGCATTACAGCTGTGGTCATGCTCTTACCTGTTGCTCCCTTTTGAGGTCTCAGATGATTGGCAGTGGTGATTATAGAGAGACTGTAAGCACTCTTTGGCTGTGTCCCTAGAGCACCGACTGCTCTTAGTCTGCGATGCAGGGAGTACCCCCCAGCACGCTGGATGCTGCTGCGGGAGAGAGGATGTGGCATTTTGCATGAGGCTCTGTGCTGCCAACCTGGGATCTTGTGCATACACAGCAAGTCCGGGCCAGCGGCTGCTTTTTGAGCTGTGAGCTGAGAAATAAGGCTGCTTGTGAAGTGGGTCAGAAGCGTGGTGTTGCTGGGTTTCGAGAGGACAGTAGCTGTGGAGTTAAGTTGCCACAGCAGACCATGGTTTTTGACATGGTTTCCCATATGATCCTGCTCTTGGGCAACCAGCCATGCCTTGAACTCTCTTCACTGCTGTCATCACCTCTGTCCATCTGGTGCACCCTTATAGGTTTGGTGAAATCTCGATTGTCTCTGTAGAACCTCAGTCCGCAGCTCTGTTCATTTGTTGGCCATTCCTTAGTTTCAGATGCTTAGTTTCAAAAAGCTGAAAATGGACAGACTTTGTGGGAACAGTTCCTTAAGATGTTTACTACTTGTCTTCTGGACATTTACACATGCTTCCTCTAAGTCAGGTCGTTGCCTTCTGAAGAAGGGAAAAAACCCTGTTGAAGCACGTTTTATAAATGCAGAACCAGGGGGAGGCAGTGTGTCACAGGGGATGTATCAGGGAGAGATCTCACTTGACTTACCCGTTCTCCCTTCCAGTGGAAAATTCTTCTCTGTGAAGCTGCCATCTCCTTTGGCACCAGGAGCCAAGGTCCGTGTATCTGTGGAAATGGTTTTCACCCATGTCCTGCAGCCCTACCCCACCCACATCACCCAAAGCGAGAAGCAGTTTGTGGTCTTTGAAGGAAATCACTATTTCTACTCGCCCTACTTCACCAAGACTCAAATGACCCGTGTCAAACTGGCCTCTAGGAATGTGGAGAGCTACACCAAGCTGGGCAACCCTTCCCGCACGGAAGACGTGATTGAATATGGCCCCTTCAAGGACATTCCTCCATACAGCCAGGTAAATGTCCGTGCAGAGAGGTTGTGGCTCTGCAGAGAGCATCATGCAAACATCACAGAACGTTAGGGGTTGGAAGAGACCTCCAAAGATCATCAAATCCAACCCTCCTGCCAGAGCAGGACCAAAACTAGGGCAGATCACTCAGAAATGCATCCAGACAGGTCTTGAAAGTCTCCAGAGGAGACTCCACAACCTTTCTGGGGAGTCTGTTTCCATGCTCTGTAACCCTTACAGTAAAGAAGTTCTTCCTCGTGTTGAGGTGGAACTTCCTGTACATGGCACCTGTGCCTCAAGCTGGAGAGCGGGAAGGCTTTTTGTGGAAGAACCTCAGCTCAGGACCGTTAGCCAGTGTGCAAGCTTGGGACATGGAACATGCTCCAACAAGGTGCTCCTAGTACAGATGGGATGGCTGAGCTCTGCTTGCTGCCCACAGAGCAAACTGAGCCTGTCTGTGTGTGATTCTGATGGGGGGGGGGGTACATGCTGTGGGGAAGACAGCACCTCTAGTCCCCTCCCTGTTACAGCTCAGGCAGGCATGTGAGCTCTGAGCCATGAGTACATCCCAGGTACCAGTGCCCTGTGCGGACTGGGCTGGCTCAAACCTTCCTGTGCAGTTGGCTTCACCTCTGCAGAGTCTGTCAAGGAGGTTTCTCCGTGCGACACGGAGACAGATAATTGTGAGGGTAAGTTGCTCTTTACTTTGGGTCTAATAGCTTACCTTTTTTATCTCGTTAGGATACTCTGAAGGTGCACTATGAAAATAACAGTCCATTCCTGACCATCACCAGTATGACACGAGTCATTGAGGTGTCTCACTGGGGGAATATTGCGGTTGAAGAGACAGTTGATTTAAAGCACACAGGAGCAGTGCTGAAAGGGCCTTTCTCCAGATATGACTACCAAAGACAGCCAGACAGTGGGATCTCATCTGTCAAGTCTTTTAAGGTTGACATTTTGCCTAATTTTTTACTTTTTTTTTTTCTTTTCTTTTTTTTACTGCAACTTCCCTCTTTCTTACATCACCGGGGGGGGGTGGGGGTGGGGTGGTGGGAAGTGTTAATTTTCTTTGGTAACCATACCCAAGTAATAGGAATATTAAAGCTCTGATACATTTTCAGAGGAGGATCATGCTAGATAGGGATAGCTTTTGGGGGTAGACTCTGTTGACCAGACTAACTGCATATACTAGGGCGAGGTATTTCTCCATACTGCCACCCCATCAGTCTCAGGGACCCTTTAAAACCTTTAATCCCTGTGCTGACAGCTCTGCTTTCCCTTTTCTACTCTGCAAGGACCATTCATTCTGTCCCCACCCTCTTACTTTCAGAGTTGCCTTCTCTGTCATATCCTCATCATGTTGAACAGTATTAATTGGAAGCTCACCCATTCGTTCCTTGCTCACAAAGCACTCAAGAGTTAAAACTGTAGCTCTGCTGTCCAGATGTGAGAAGTACTGCATGTTTTCATCTGGACCAAGACCTTTCTTGCTGCTTGAAGCCTCCAGGATTGATTGTTGTAATTCTCTAAGGTGGTGCAGCCAAACAGAAATCTCATTTTGCTGAGTGTAAAGCCAGCAAGCTCAGTGAGCTAAGGCAGCAGGCTGGAGTGAAAAGGGAATTGCTGTCCTGGTGGGCATGATGCGATCCCTTGCTGTCTGGGGTATTTGAAACTGGGCCAGGGAAAAGACATTCATTTAGAGGCCAAGTGATTTTAGCGCTGGCAGCCACTTCAGTGGCTGATTGCTTATAATAGCACAGTTTTACCACTTGGTGCAACTGAATGGCCATTTTGTCATCTCAGGCAGGAGCGCAGTTTCTCGGCGCTTAACAGACATTATTGCTTTTTCCAGTTTCACTGGAAATAACTCCTTGTTGATGCTCTCACTGCTGCTTCTCTCCAAACAGACCATTCTCCCAGCTGCTGCTCAGGACGTCTATTACCGAGATGAAATTGGAAACATCTCCACCAGCCACCTCCTTGTCCTGGATGACTCTGTGGAGATGGAGATCCGTCCCCGCTTCCCACTTTTTGGGGGATGGAAAACCCATTATATCATTGGCTATAACCTCCCAAGCTACGAATACCTCTACAATCTTGGTGGGTGGCACAGGGGATGGGAATGAGAAACCTTCTCCTCTCTGTTTGTAGGTGGTTACTTTACAGTAAAGAATTCAAAGCTGTGGTGTGCTTGCACCTTAGCAACAGCAGTTGTAGCTATTATTTCTAGAATATGCAAATCCACCTTCTTTTCTGTGCTTCCTTCAGGTTTTTGTAGACATCTGGTTAAAATATACTTGAGTGAGCTGGTGCCCCCTGCTGCACAATGTTTCCATCTGAATTCTGCTTTTGCTTCTGTTAGAAGCTGAGCTTCAAGGTTGCCCCTTGTCCTTTGAGGAATTGTAACCAACCTCTGGTCTGCACTCTTAGGTGATCAGTATGCCCTGAAAATGAGATTTGTTGACCATGTGTTCGATGAGCAAGTCACAGACTCTCTGACCGTCAAGATTGTCCTGCCAGAAGGTGCCAAGTAAGTGTCATTTCTCCTGGCTTGTTACTGCAGACGATGCTGTGTTCGTGGCAATTCTCCAGCCGACTAATGGCCTGAAGACAGTGAAACAAAACCGTGACTTTGAATGTGGAGCAGACCTCAGAACATGGCTTTGCTTCCTGTTAGTGTTGTTTAAACGGCATAAGTGGCTTTGTGCTAAAGGCCACAGTTGGCCAGCCGAGTCCTAGGTTACATCATCTCAAACACTGTAGAGACCTGTGGTCCTTTCTGGTTCTGTCCATAGGAATATCCATGTGGACAGCCCCTATGAAATCAGTCGTGCTTCAGATGAGCTTCACTACACATATCTAGATACTTTTGGGCGTCCAGTTATCGTGGCACACAAGAGCAACCTGGTGGAGCAGCATATCCAAGACATCGTGGTGAGTGTGGCCTCGGTGCATGGTTTGTCTTAGCAGTTGCACCTCTTCCAATTCAGCAGC
Organism: Ceryle rudis; assembly: GCA_033439905.1. Taxonomy (NCBI): domain Eukaryota; kingdom Metazoa; phylum Chordata; class Aves; order Coraciiformes; family Cerylidae; genus Ceryle; species Ceryle rudis. Next base: position 5,073 of record JAAGNO010017983.1, read on the forward strand.
ACAGTCAAAACACCCATACTGGGTTCCAGAAATACTTGCTGGGCTGTATGGCCGGTTCCACCGTGCCTGCAAAGAGGAGTTCTCTCCCACAGTAACGTGGGTCTCTGCTCAGTGTTTCAAACTTCTTTTCTAGGTTCATTACACCTTCAACAAAATCTTGATGCTGCAGGAGCCTCTCTTGGTAGTTGGAGCCTTTTACATCTTGTTTTTCACTGTGATCGTCTATGTGAGGCTGGATTTCTCCATCACTAAGGTACTGTGTGGTCAAGAGCCCTGTGGGAGCATTAGTTGCTTACTCAGCTGATGGTTGGAGATTTTTCATACCCGTAAATCTTGCTGGATGTTCCTGCTGATGGGATGATTTACTAGATGGAGCCCTGGGTTTGTGCTACCTGAGCATTGATGCTGCTGCCAGGCTTGAGCTGGTGTGCTAAGGCTGACCAGAGTTTTGTGTCCGGATACAAAGAAATCCCTCCTGAGAAGCCAGGATGTCCTCAATTCTCCGCTGCAATGTTTTTAACTTTTTGTTAAGCCATTTCTTGGGCTTGACTGAGTGCTGAAAGGTGCTTGCCCTAGTCAGTACTTGCACCATTCACCTAATTACTGTCAACTGACTTAATTGCAAAGGGAGCAGTTTCTGTAAACAATCCTGTGGCAGCCAGCAGACACAGCTTGATGCAGGTCACAGATGGGACGGCTTTGATCTTCCCTCCTCTCCTCTTGCAGGATCCAGCTGCTGAAGCTAGGATGAAGGTTGCCTGCATCACAGAGCAAGTGCTTACTCTGGTGAACAAGAGACTGGGGCTGTACCGTCACTTCGATGAGGCAGTGAATAAATACAAGCAGTCGCGGGACATCTCCACCCTGAACAGTGGCAAAAAGTCTTTGGAGACGGAGCACAAGGCCCTGACAAATGAAATTGCCTCTTTGCAGTCTAAACTGAAGACAGAAGGCTCTGACTTATGTGATAAAGTAAGAAATATTTTTTTTTTTTTTTAAGCTCTCATGTTCTTGGCTCTATCAAGTGTTCTAGTTGAGTTTTAATTTGGAGTTTGGTTTCTGCAGCCTGTATTTTTATTCCCCCCCCCCCAAAAAAAAAAATGGCTTGATCCCTGTCTGGAGGTATGGAGATAAATCTGTTCTTTTTTTTTTTCTTTTGGTAATTTTGGTTCTGCAGCCCTCTAAATTGTTTCTGGTAAACAGCTGCTGGTGCTGTTTCTTAAACAGTCCTTGAACCAGCTGCGTGAGTAGAGATTAATGCTTTTGTAACACAATCCTGATTCTCCTCATTGAGCTCATGGCTGCAACACTTCGGCAAGAACGGAAACTATCAACACATTATCAGTTCTGATTCTACTACTCACACTGGCCAAACCAAAATCTTCTCCCTCATCTCTTACTTTCTTGCACATGTGAATAAGGTGCTGACAGAATTTTGGTAACATGATGCTCCTTAGGGGTGTTTCACTGCATCATGTTGAAAGCCACAGCATGGTGAGCACACACCTGCTGTCCTTCATCCACTGTATTTCAGCACTTACCTGGAACAGCCACTTAACCCCAAGTGAAGGACACTTTAGTCTCTAGGGTCCGTTCAACCAACAGCCACCTTGGTCAGTCTGTTGCTGACTCAAGAGTAGCTCTGTCATTGCAGACCAGCTTCTCACACACCATTAACATTAACTGTAGGGACGCAGCTTCCAGATGTCATAGTTGTGGTTTAACTTGAAACCTTTAAAATCCCTCATTAACAGTCACTGCACCTGTCTCCTGGCAGTATAGCCCCTTTACCTGCACTGCTTAATTGTTCTTTCATGAGATATTTCTCATAACTTGATGCCAGGAGAGGCAGTGGCTCAGGAAGCAATATTTGGGGATTGGAGATGTTTCTACTTGCTACCAGCTTCATCTTTCACTCCTGCTTTACCATCTCTCCTATTCCAGCTTCACTACAGGGATGTTTGTGTCCTCTAATAGTCCCTTTGTTTCTTACCCTTTAAGGTAAGTGAGATTCAGAAGCTTGATGGCCAAGTCAAGGAGCTTGTTCTGAAGTCCTCAGTTGAGGCGGAGCGATTGGTGGCAGGAAAGCTCAAGAAAGACACATACATCGAGAATGAGAAGATGCATTCCAACAAGCGTCAGGACCTGGTCACCAAAATCGACAACATCCTCGATGCACTGTAACGGTCTGGTTTAGTGACCACGTGGAGGGGAGAGGTGTGAAGGGAGATGAAAAGCCTGGGAGGGGACTTTGAGCCAAAACTTCCCAACAAAATTAGAGGAAAGCTCATATGAAGTGTCTGAAAGTACTTTTTTGATTTAGATTTTTTCTATAGAGCCTGTCTGCTCAGCAGCATGTGCTGTGCAAGGGACCACGACATCATGCTGTTTGGTTGGGTAACAGGGATTCTTCACCAGAGGCAAGACTCGGCCAGGTTATAAAACAGTCTCCCACTTTTGGCCTGCCCTGTGTAGATGTGCCCTGACTAAACGCACACAAGCAGCCAGTCTGAGCACAGACACGCTTATGACAAGTCTGAATGTTGCATATCCAGAAAGAATAAAAAAAATGCCTTTGTTCTACTTTGAAATAAAACCACCACCATCTTGCCTTCATGTGTTGTGCTGGGGTGGGGGGGCAGAGGCTCTGGGTGGCCCTATCCTGTGCACCACCACCGGGGCAGGTCCCCAGGCAGCAAAGCACAGCCCTGACCACTCCTGCCTCCTGTCAGCCTTGTGCCTTGAATGCAGAGCTCTGCCACCTGAAAAGACCCTGACCCAGACGGGGGAGAAAGCCAAGCCCTTGCTCCCTGGGATGTGCAGGCACCTACCCCACCTTGGAGAGAAAAACCACGACAGAACACCTCCTGCTGCATGGGACAGCAGTCCCAGTGTCCCTTATGCTGCCCGACTAGGCCCTTGCTCACCCCTGGATACCCTGGGCTGTACGTTCCCTGCCCATTTCAGTCTCATAAGAATTTTTTTTTTCCTGTGCTTCTGCTTCAGTGCACTGCTAAACACTCCAGAGCTGGCTGCAGGGATGATGAGACAGATCTCACTGCACTGGGGTGGCGTGGTTGTTTACCAGAGTGGTTTGAGATTCTAATACAAAAAGAACCAGAAAAAGAGCAGAAGGGGTTTGTGTCCCTCTGCCTTCTTTCTCACTGATGCCCTGCCCTGAGCTGCTGTAGAGACAGCTGCCTGTGGGTGGGCATCTCTACAGGGCAGGGGTGGTTAAGTGGTGTGAAGCCGCCTCCACTGGGCATCCACAGCCTCCCATGGGAAGCATGCTCAGCAGAAGAGCTGGAGGCTGCCTACAAACTGGACAAGAACATGGCTATGCTACCTTGGAGTGATCTGAGCCACTTCTGAGGACACTAGTGCTAGGAGTGGCTGTGCTGGGGCCTGGAGGTGTGCTGCAGGACCTGCATTGGCACACATGAGGCTGGGGGCACACACAGCCCCCATGGCCTGGTGCTGCCTGCAGGCCCCATGCCTGGACACAGGCAGCCAGCTGGACACTCCAGCCCTTTGCCAGGCCACCTGCACAGCCTGTCCCTCTGTCCTAGGCCCATGTAGCCAAGGTCTCCATCACAAACACACTGTCTCTGCCCCTCACTAACCTCTCTTGTCTTGGATAAGAGTTGTCCTTAACTTCTCCTGGGATGCTCTTCTGTTACAGAGGACACAGGCTGTAGGAAAGTCCTTTCCCCCTGGCCACACAGCTCCCAAAGCAGGTTTGTTAGTCAGGAGTGTTTTGCCGCAGGCCTGATCCTGGGTGCCCACCACATTGTCTGCCAGGTGCCAGCTCCCTCCCATGCCCACAAACCTCCCCTTGCAGCAGGGTGGGGAAGCCTGGATTCCCTGCCTCTGCTCCCTGTGCAGGTGCTGTGGGGAGCCCTGAAACCATGAGTTCTGCCTGCCCAGGGTAGGGATGACCAACAGCTAAAATCAAATAACCCATCATTAACTTACTGGACCAAAACACACACACACAGTACTTGGGGAGGTACCAGGGGCACCCAAAGCCTGACAGGGATTGGGCGCTGCACTTGGGACAACACTATCAGGCCCAGGGGAGAAGAGGGATCAAACAAATGATCCCCAAGATACCCTGAACATCCCATTCCCCCTGGCAAATGAAAGGCAGTGCTATCCTTCCTTCCTCACCTCCCATTTCGCCTGGCTTCACAAGCAGCCCAGACCCCTGAGGGTACAGTGGAGCTTGTGCCCTTACAAAGCTCTGTGGATGGGGTGTCTCTGTGACTCCCTGTCTCCAGGGGCTCTTCTTGATCAGCACATACCTCAGCCCTCACGGCTGCTGGGCAGCTCCAGATCCTGCTTGTTAATTGAAATGACAGCTGCAGAGACAGCAGCTATAAATAGGTTGGATGAAGGTAAGCAGCCCCAGCATAAAAGGCCTCTGGTCCACAAAGAAAGCTGCCCCAATTCCAGAAACCAAGAATGAAACAGCCACTGCAAAGAGAGATGCTTTGCCCCTCTCCACGCAACTCCCTTCTGCTGCCCTCCCCAGGTGTGTGAAGCCCCCCCGGCACCATGCACCCTGAGCCCACTCTGCCCCAGTGCTGCTCCTGCAGGACTAGTCCATGCACTGGGAAAGGACAATTTGGAGTGAGTGGCTCAGGGATGTCCCCTCTCCGGGGCTTAGTGCAGGTCCTCACAGCAGGCAAGAGGCTCCCAGGAGGCAGGCCCTGGCTCCTATGCGCTTTTCAACTGGCTTGTAAAGTAGGAAGGCGACATATGTGCTGTGACATTCCCCAGGGCAAGTTTCACCCCCTAGAGCACTCTCCAAACTTTGCACCTGCTCCCTTGTGCCAGCAACACCCAGAACTGTTGGAGAATCATAAGGCTCATCTCATACCCCAAAACACACAGCCCCTCTGCCGATTCCCAGGCAAGGGGCAGCCTGTCAGAGCAGCCCAGAGCAGTACATGTCAGGGAACCCTTTCAACAAAAACACAGCAGCAGAGTGACCTAGAAACCATCTCTGTCCAGCTCTGGAGCCCCCAACACAAGAAGGACATGGACCCGGTGGAGTGTGTCCAGAGGAGGATCACAAAAATGATTAGAGGGCTGGAGCAACTCTTATATAGATGGGCTGAGAGAGTTGGGGTTGCTCAGCCTGGAGAAAGGGAGGCTCTGGGGAGATCTTCCAGTACCTGAAAGGGGCCTATAAGAAAGCAAGGGAGGGTTTGTTCACAAGGGTTTGTAGTGACAGGACAAGGGGTAATGGCTTTAAGCTAGAAAAGGGTAGACTTAGGTTAGAGATTAGGAAAAAGTTCTTTAATATGAAGGTGATAGAACACTGGAACAGGTTGCCCAGAGAGGTGGTGGAGGCCCCATCTCTGGAGACATTCAAGGTCAGGCTTGATAAAGCTCTGAGCAGCCTGACCTAGTTGGAGATGTCCCTGCATATTGCAGGGGGCTTGGACTAGATGACATTTAGAGGTCCCTTCCAACCCAATACATTCTATGATTCCTGCAAATTTTCTCCTGAGAATAAACTAGAAAAGGGAGGAAGAAAAAAAATACAGCACCTACCAGGAGCTCAGGGTCTGCAAAAGCTGTGAGAAAACCAGAGCAACAGCACCTGAAGGCAGCAAATGGATCAAATAGGGCTGTAGCTGGTGGTTCAAATTTAAAGGGAGCAGGCTCCAATCTATTGGGTGGGGGAAAAGTAAGGAGTGTCATTGGGCCAGAAAGGTTGGCAGCTGTCCACCTCCTGCCATCTTCTCCCTCAGCAATGAGGGCTCAAGAAGACCTGACTTCAAAATCTGTCTCTTGTGGTTAGGTTTTACAAATGGTAAATGAACTAAGGACATTTCAAAATGTTCTTCCTACTCAGAGCTCAGTGACAAGCACAGAAGCAACCCTTTGCCAGGTGTGTGTCCCAAGGCACCCGCTGAGGACAGACTTCATTGGAAGAAGCTACTGCAGGGCAGTCCAAAAGAGTCCCCAACAGCAGAGCCATCCAGGAGCTCAGTATCTCCTTTATGTGCCTCAGGCTGTGCTTGTTTTGCATCCTTCAGTCAGTGCCACCATGTTGGCTTCTGCCAGCAGGGCCAGTCCAGCAGGTCCTTGGCCAGGGCTGGCCTTGCTGGCACCATTTTTGGCTGGCTTTGGCATCTCCCTGAACTCCAGCTGCTGCTTTACAAGGGTATCTCTTATTTCTTCCAAGCTTGGCAGCTCAACAAGTGTGAGGAACCAGAGCCTTGAGGCTTCCAAGGCATCACAGCCAACACTAGGCAGGGATGTAGGCACTGTTGCCAGGGAATTCAGGCACGAGGGCTCCACTTCAGTTATGCTTGTGGCCATCTAACCTGAGACCTGTGGGCAGGGGAAATCCCAGACTGATGGGGAGGATAACCTTCATCTTCCCTCTGCCTCCGAAAACAGCCAGGCCTTCAAGAGAGGGCTGAGAGCTGCATAAGAACTGGGCTTTCTCTCTGCTGCTCTGTGCAGAAGGTTTTCTGGTCAAGGAAGTTCATGTGTGATCTTGTTCACAAAATACAGCCTGGGGAGGCTGTGAGGGGTGGGGAGACATGTCAGGGGAGTTGCAGAGCAGCAGAAGGAAAAGTAAGGCTCAGGTAAAGAAGCACTTGACACCTTCCAGCAGATTAACTTCTCACAGGTAATTAAAACTGAGCCCTATTGGGACCCCGTGATTAGTTTTGCTCCTGTGCAGAGTATGGAACCAAAAGGTTGAAAGGTCTGAAACTTGCCTCCACAGCAAAGGGAACAAAACAAAGAGAGAAGGAAAAAATGTATATGTAGCAGAAGGAAAAGGAAACCACACAAAAGCAAGATTTGCTAGTGAAAGCGAGTAGCCATGATTTCAGGTCCCCATCTCAGCACAGCCACCTGCCTTGCATGGGGTGGTACATGCGTCCCCCCTGCCTCTCTGCTGCTCCACCCTGCACCCCCATGCCCCTCAGCTCCCCTTCTCACCAGGGTGCTACCTGCATGCAAAGCTTCTCCTGGGGGTCCTGTGCAGCCAGAGAACAACTTCTCCCTGTTTGACTTCTCACAGTCCTCCAAAGGAAACTACAGAACTGAAGACTCACCCAGGAGGTCCAACCCATCCTCTGGTGGACGCTTGAACTCAGTGGCTGGAGAGAAAATTGGGTCTTATAGTCAGGTGCATTGTAACTCCTACCCACAGCCTGTGGCCCTTGCCAGGCCCCCATCCATCCTCCGTGGGTGGGGATAACCCAGAACTATTTCTGTGCCATTGACCCTGTCTCCCCTCTCTGTGCTGACATCCCCCCTCTGCTCCACAGGGACCAAACACTTTTTTAAATTTTTTTTTTTTCATCTAACCAAATAAAATCACCAGGCTTAACTCAGGGCAAATCCTGCAGGTCTGGGGTTGGCTCTGAGGGGGTGCCACGTCTCCGTACGCCCCAAGGAAATACATCCAAAAGCATGCCTGGTTTAGCAACCTCTTCCAGCTGACCCGGCCTTGCCACTTCACAGCAGGGCAGAGCCAGAGCACACACTGAGCACCATGATGCAAGCAGCTGTGCTTTAGTGCTACCCTCTGAGTTACAGCCTCGGGCAGCACACACCCACGTGCACACCTGCACACACACCCTGCACCAGCACAGGGGTTTTTGGTGAGCTCCCAGACTAAACTGTCTGTCCCTTTTGTCTGTTCGTGGACCATTCCTGGCAGTGGGATCACAGTACACAACCCCCATGGCAGACCTGGCAGCAAGCCCTTGCATGGCTCTGCAGACAGACGGACAGACTTCCCCACATGCTCTTTTACCATTTCCCTTGCTCCATCCCCAGTAGTGCTGCCCAGCTCCCAGTCTACCCAGTCTGGTAGCTGCTCAACACCATCTGGTGGCTGTGGACCAGTGGCCTGGAGGGGTATCTGTCTGGAATGTGGTCACCTTGGGCTATTGCTGGCTGAGGGTTGCTTGGGCATCTCATATCATTTCTTGCAGCTCCCACTCCCTTGCCTGCGCAGGGTGGCCCGTGTCCCAGAGAAGAGCCACATCCCACCAGGCACAGCACTAGGAGAAGGACCACGTCCCAGTGGGTGGCAGTGCCAGAAGGGATCGAAGAAGGTCTCCATGGCGCTGGTGGGGCCCATGGGGCCCGCAGTGCCACCATGGCACCTCACCTCTTCTGCTGCCACTAGAGGCCGACAGCACACGGGGAGGCTGCACCGCCATGATGAGCACCCCAGTCTGCCCCAGTCCTGTGCTGTCACTGGCCCCACCACTTGGGGGACCCATTGCCACACCAGCGCACGGGCCAGCCCTGCCTGGGGATGGCAGCTGTCATCTTTCTCTCTCTTTTTTTTTTTTTCTTATTTTTCTTTTATCCTTTTTTGTTGTTGTTTGTTTGTTTTTGTTTTAAATGTATTATTTTTTCTTCTTTCCCCCCCCTCGATCTTCCTTGTCCAATTTGTCTTCGAGGTTGACATGAGAGAAAACCCCAAATGACAGCGCCTGCCCGGCACAGTTTTACCACAGTATCCTGAAAAAGGCATCTGGTGAGCTGATAGTGCAGGGGGGCTCCGGGCGGGAGCCCCTGCCGGAAGCGGAGCACTGGTGGCGGTTGAAGGGCCGATGCTTCAGCACGGGCAGCAAACAGGAAACGTCCCCTGGGCCCAGGGAGCTCCTCCGGGGCCACCCCAGGGTCTCGAGGCACAGCCAAGGCAGACCATCCTACTGGGGCCACGGTGGGCCCACCAGGACCCCCATCCTCCCCACCCAGCTCCACTGCCATCTTGCGCCGGGTCCCACGTTGCGCCTTTGAGCCGCCTCCTCCTCCCGAGGGCAGCGGCCGTGCACATTGTGGCTGGAGAAGCACCGCACAGTTGGTGTGGGCCTTGCCTGCTGCAGCAGGCATGACCTGTCTTTGATGGCTCTGGCTTCAGGGGACATCCCCCATTGGTGCCACCTACACGGCTCTGTGTGGTGCCCAGCCTGAAGCCACTGCTGTGCCGGGGGCTCTACAGGTGGTGAGGAGCATCCTCCTCCCGTGGGGACTCGAGGGCTGTGCATGGCAGTGGCCCACATGGCACAGCCTTGAGGTGCAGAGCATCTCTTGGCCAGCAGGGACGTGGCTGCGTCAACCCCACAGCCGCAGGCTGGAGGAAGCCGACCCGAGCGTAATCCATACCTCCAAGTTCGGCATGTCATGGGACACTCCAAAGAAAGGAGCCCCCTCCTCAAGCTGCCATGAGCACAGAGGTAAGCAGCAGAGAAGCGGCAAGCTCACGGCTAAAGCAGGAGTCACACCACACGTTGCACTGGGTTCCTCCTTGCTGAGAGGAGATGCTGGCCTGGGCATGTGGGCTCTGCCAGTTGCCTCCATGACATTGTGCCTCTGATCATCCAGCCCTGCCGCATCCATCTGGCTGGAGAGTACATTTGGTCCTCTCTCCCCATCCCTCCCAGTTCTTGGCTATACAAGGCTACTGGGTGGCTGTGCAAGGCTCTGCCCTGGCGCTCATCATTAGGATGATTCTTTGCTCTTAGCCAGGTACACAAACCAAAAGGCCCTGGGGACCTTCTTGCCCTCTAACACTTGAACTGGTCCAAACTGGAGTGGTTCAGGGTTTGCTAATCTTGGACCAAAGACCAGAGATGTTGGCTTACCAAATATCCTCCCAAGGTGAAATTTTCATGCTCATCACCCACACTGCATCATCACAGTGGCAATGGTTCAGAGCAGGGACGGTGAAGGTGATGCTCAGCACCTCTTTGGTAAGCCTGCTGTGCAAAGAGAAAAGGAATTAGTGAAAGAAATGCCCCTGAGGAGCTCAGAGGCAGCCCCTGGGGAACACTGCTCCTAAAATCCAGGCTGGTGTCCTCATCCAGAGCCAGCTGCTCAGAGTGAGGGTCATAGACAACTTGCCACCAACATTCCTGGGTGGATTTTCCTCCAAGGATCATTTTTCAGCAGGCATCCGATTCACTTGGCTGGCCCAGGGGCTGTGCAACAGAAGCACAGCCCTTCTCACCATGCTGTGGAAGGGCACTCATCCCTGTCCTCCGTCCCTCTGTGCCTTGCATGCTGGTAAGGACTAGGACAAACCTATAGCCAGATATCAGGAACACACCCCTGCTCCATACCCCCTCTGTCACTGTCATGGCATCCCAGGCAGCCAAGACCACACTTTGCTGCTGGTCAGTGGTTTGATGTTTATGCCAACATGCTTTTATTGTAAGCTTTGGTACCAAGGGAAGTTGTGCAAGCTGGAGGCAATCAGAGAGGGCTGAGGAGAATGATTTAGAGGACCTGGTGCTGAAAGAGCAAATCCACATGGTATGGATTAGCAGCAGTTAGCAGTGACAAGGTGTGAGCTCAGGTGTGGGGGATCAAGTGAGTGCCAGCACTGGGGAGGTGAATTATTTAGATGCTGAAGCTAAAAGAGGAGTAACAGAACCAGAGCATCAGGGTGAGCATCTTAACAGAGCTCACTGTCCTGGAGAAACTGGTCCTTTATACCAGGAGCTGCCATTCAGGGAATAAAACCTGTCTTCTTTGAAAAGGATCTGGCAGGACAGAGCTCCAGGAGCTGAAGTATTCAGCATTGTCCAGATAAAGGAATGAATGGGCCTCACCTCTGAGCGAGACTGCAGATCTCCAGCTGGCAGGTGGGTGCAAAATCCTCCTGGCTTTATCCTGGCCAACAGCCTGAGAGCACCCTGGTGAAGGGACCAGCATTGCCTCTGCGAGTGTCAAGTGCAGAGCACAAGCAGCAGCCAGCTCATCCTGCAGGAGCCAGGAACACAGGAGGAGGACGTACATCCCATGGGCAGCAAGCCAGGCTGGCACCCTGCCTGCCCTCCCCTCTCACCTCGTTCCTGTTGGTTCCTGTGCCTGCAGTGCCCCCTGCCTTCACTGGCACAGGTCTCCCTGTGTCCCAGGCCAGTTCTGCCCACAACATTTGGTGTAGTCTTGGCCTTGGGACATCCCTGTGCTGGAAAAGTAGAGCAGGTAGGAGCTTTTGCTGCCTTTGGGACATTGGGCACCTGTGTTGCAAAGCTACCTCCGCATAGCAGATGTGTGAACAGGCAAGAAATGTACTGGAGGGCAGTGACAAAATTTATTGTCCTTGCTCTTTGCTAATGCCTTGCAAGTGGGCTTTGGTTCTCATCACCTGCTTTCAGCATCACTGGTTGTCCAACAAGCAGAGCTGAGACAGACAGGCACTGCACACACCTCTCAGCTCCTGTGAGATTTACCATTCAGCACCCACAGAAAGTGATTTTGTCACACATCACTGGTGTTGGTGCCTGGGACAGTCAGCTCCCACACCAGCGCTGGCCACCTACCAAACTAGAAAGGGGCTGAGATAGAAAATGCCTCTTTATGACTCTTCACCCAGCCCAGGAGAGAGAAACATCTTTAGTTCCCCTTCTTCTCCCTCTTACAACAGGAAAGAAGGAGCTGCAGCGCTCAGGGGATGCTGTACATAAAAAGGGCCTCTACCCGCCCGCTGTGCCCCAGGGTTGCAACGTGACGATTCCCCACCACGGTTCCCAGGAGGCAGGCACCGGCCGCTGCCGCTTGCTCGCCAGGGCGCAATCCTGCCCGCAGAGGGTCCCCCGCGGAAGGTGCCCAGCCCCGGCTGCCCGAGCCGCAGCCAGGCCGGCAGCCACCAGGTGTCCCTGCAGGACTGCGCTTCGCTCCGCCGCGGGGCCACCGCCGCCGGCACCGACCGGGCTGGCCGCGGGGCACGGGGAAACCGGGGCCACCTCCCGGAGGGGGAATCTTGTTCGCCCACCTCTGCTCACCCTGGTCTGGGGTTTTGCTGGCTCTGCCGGCTCGACACGGAGCTGAACCACACACACGGCGTGCAGAGAGGGGTGAGGGAGGGCTGTGGGGCGAAGGTGTGAACAGGGCAGACACGGTACCACTGCAGCCCAATTCCTGAGGCTACTGAATTAAGCCCTGGCTCGGGGCTGCCTTTTCTCTCGCCTAGCCTGGTGAGACTTTTGTTTGGGATGATGCTATGGGCAGATTTTGAGGGGTTGGATACTCCCCTGGGAAAGATGTACAAAGACCCCAGGGCACAGCAGCAGACAGGGAGGGAAAGTGATGCACTGAAGGCTGTGCAGGGACACAGATTGCTTCATCCCGATGGAAAAGAGTGTGTGACCTGTCAGACATGAACACTGCCTGACAGAGCAGCTGAGAAGGGAGCGCTGGAGAGAAAACCGCCACTGGGGTCACCAGAGGTGATGGAGCAAAGGAGGCCTCTGAGAGGCTCTTGTACCTGTGTGGTTGGAAGCTACGGGGTCCAGGAGAAGCTGTGGTAATGGGAACCAGGCCGTGTGAGAGGCAATGAACAAGCAGGATTCTTGGAGACAAGGCTGGAGCAGCTGATAGCAGTGATGAGAGGAACTTTGTTCCTGCGGGGCAGCCACAGTGAAGCTCCTTCTTGCAGCCAAGAGCTCTCCTGCCACAGGCAAAGCTTCACTGGTGGGAAACACCAGTAAACCCAGCCTGGGCAGGGACCTACAACAGATGTGCAGCAATATGTCAGGCAGCAAGTGCTGCTAATGTCAGTGTTCAGGCCATTTTAGAGGGGCAGGGCCCCCATCTGCAGAGGTGGGAGGATTTGTGGGACTGAGATTACAAGGGTGATGCACGTGCTCCAGGCAAACCCTTTCATCCCTTCCTCTATCCTCAAAGACTGTAGGGGGGGGTGTGAAGATCTGCAGATGCAGCAATTATGGGAAAAGCAGCATCTACCCCCTTCGTCCCCCCAGCATGCTCCAGTATCTGTTTGAGTGCTGTCCGCCTTAGTTTCCTCCTCTCTGACAATCTGACATTAATCTCCTCCGTGCTGCTGTCCTGGTCACGTTCATTTTTATCACAGTTCCGTTAGTGCCAGGCTGAGCTTTCCGGGCACCCGCGGGGCCCTGTGCACAGTCCTTGTGCCAGTGCTGCCAAGCCCCCACAGTCCTGCTGCCACCAGTCTCTCCAGTGAGGCTGCCCCCACCCTCACCAGTCAGAGCTGCTCACCACATCAGGATACAGAGCAGTGCACCAATTCCGGCCGGGCTTATTTCAGCGCTCTGGTCAACCGCAAGTGTGGTGGGTTTCACAAACATGGCACACCAGCCCCACACAGCCCTAACGGATGCTCCGGCTGCTCCGTGAGACCATGCCAACAGCAAGATCCCCCATGACCTCCCCAAAGCATGTCCAGACTGGGTCTGGAGTCTCTGCTTCAGGCCAGCCATCCTGAGGACAGGCAGGTAAGAAGCCTGAGGTGTGTTGAGACTCTTTGGTTCTCAGCCTAGTTTGCAGAACTTCAGATAGCATGTGGCAGGCTGTGAGCAAGGTGGAGGCCTTGCAGTAGCTGTCTGCCTTCTCCTGGCAGCTGACGTGCAGCTGACGTGCATCCACGGCACAGCACAGACCTGCCTCTACTGGGCCCAGCTGTGTGAGCTAGGCTGTTGCAGAGCTGGATGGTGCTAAGGCCATGTGTGACCCAGGCTGGGGAAGCTGGGCCAGGCACGTGATGGCACGCACTTGAGTTCCCCACCACTTCACAAGTTATCAGAGCTAATAAGTTATCACAGCCAAACAAAATCTGGTGCTGCGTGCTGACGGGCAAAGCTGTGGTTTCGGCAAGGAACCCGGGCAATCACTGCAGCTCACTGATAGAGAAGCTCCTTACACTGCAGTAAATGCCTGCAGCACTGGTGTGTCAACCTCTGCAGCTCTGCTCAGCTACATGTTTCTACTCAGTTAAATTTGGCTCCTGGTGACTGAGACTTCCACAAAAATCTGTTAAGAATGAATATGACTGAGCAGGCACAAAAAACTCAGCACAGAGCAGCTTTGGGAAATCCCATGCATGGGCACAGGTTCCTTCCTGCCCAGGGCCTGCTCAGGACGTTGCCTCACACCCCAGAGAAGCAGCACCCTGTGGGCGATACCCTCCCCGCTGCCCTGCTGCTCGGACTGCATCCAACCTGCCCAGCCCCCAAGGAGGCCCAGACCACCCACCCATGCCTGAGGTGCTACCCAGCGCTGGCTGCCAGCACAAGTTGTCAGTCTCCTTGCAACTACACTTTCTACAGCTGTGTTGGAACACAGAACAGTCCCTGCAGAGCTGGGGTGGGTCTCTGGGCAGGAAAGCCCTAGGGAACAGCAACCCAGCAAGGCAGATTTTTATTTTTTTTTTTCTTTCCAGATTTTAGCTTCTAATTGGTCCTGATTGCAAATGATTAAATAATATCAATGATAATGATAACAACAACATATTACCTGTTTACCTGCATGTTCCCACCTGCACGCTCTGCTGATGCCTGCACACATGTCCCATCCCATCATCCCAAGGGTCTCCAGAACTCCCCAGTGACAGCAGTGGCCTTGGGTGGCACAGAGAGATGCCTTGGGAAAAAGCTGGCTGCCACAGGGGATGCTCTGTGCCATGGTGGGCTCTCCCTGCCCCAAGATACTGTCAGAGTCCCCCAGATTCAACAATGCAATTGGTCCAAATATAATTTATAAAACCAATAACTTGAGAAGCAAATATCTGGCCCACGATAGAGGCACCCTTGTAATCTGTGAACAGGCATTCTGTGGGGGAAAGGGCTCACCACAGTCCACAGACAGGGATGGGCAGTACACACCCTGAGGCACTCACAGGCATTCCCTGGGCTGTCAGCAGCAGGGAGGCACTGAGAGCACTCACCTTCATCACCTCTCCTCTCTCCTCCCACCACAGAGCCCTGAGCCCCTTTTGCCCACCCGCAGGACCAGTAGTGCCGAGGGGCTCCCATGGCACACAGGCAGGGTGTCCTGGCAGAGATGGAGCTGCAAAGCAGAAACACCTGCCCTGAGCGCATCCCGACTGTGTCAGGAGGTGGAGGCTGCTGAGAGACACTTGTCATCAGTGCAGCTTCTTCTCTTCAAGGTCCTATTGTGCCCCTTTGAGTACATTGGGAAGCTTTGCCAGACTAATCCTGCTCGGTATCCACCCCCTCTGGACCTGCAAAAACAATGCCAGCCCTTCACTTTCTAATCCCAGCAGGCCGGTGAGTGCCCACGCTTTGCTTTGAAGGTAGCCCTGCCCCAGCCCATCTGCAGGACAGGGGTGGGAGCTTCAGTCCTCTGTTGTAGTCCCCTGACAGCTCCAGGAGGCATCGCTCACCACCAGTCTGTTGTGAGTGCGGGTGGGACAGTACAGTTGGAGGGGGCTCTGGGTCCCCATCATCTCCCCCTTCCCCTGCCACAGCAAAACTCATCTGGAAAGGAAAGGCTCCTGCAAGCTACTTCTGGGATCTGCCCGGTGCCTCCCTCAGAGCCCCAAAGGCCTGTGGCTCAGTGAGGCTTGCAAGGGTCTCTGGGCCTGCTCAGACCTCGTCGGGGGCTAATCTGACCAGCCCAGCTACTCCACCCCTCTCCTGCAGAAGAGCAGGAGGGATACAGTGGGTCCCGGATGGAGGGGAGCAGGGTCACAGTGCCCTGCCAGCCATGGGGACACCCCAGTGAGTGCTGCTGCTCTCGCTCCCAACACTGCTAGGGACAGGTTGCTGGGGAGTAGTGGGGTGTAACACAAACAGGAAAAGTGTCAGGCTTTCCTCTCAGCCCTTCCCATCTGGGACAGGAAGGAGACTCATTGGGTCGTGGTCATGGCCCGAGCCGGGTGTGCTGATGGTGGCAACAGGGACACCCAAGCACCGAACAGAGCCTATCCCAGGGTGTCCGTCCTGCCAGGCTCCTCCTGGGGTCACCTCATCCCTTTATGACCCCTTCACTGCCCACCCAGGGCCGGGAGGGTCCCAGATCCCTGGAACCTAAAGACAACGGTCTGTTATCACCTCTTGAGTGGTGGGGTCAGTGGGCTGGGAAGGGGCTGGCTGAGCAGTGCAGGAGCAGCCGGTGCCTGCGCAGCATCTCAGCTGTCCCCTGGCTGCCGTACAGCCGTGGGAGCTCAGCAGATTTCGGGAAGCCAGGAACAGCGGAGGCCAGAGGAGGGGAAACGTTCTGACAAACAAATTACAAGAGCTGAAAAGACATCCAAACTCCCCGGCCCCGGCTCAACAAGCCCAGGGGGTCCCTGGCCAAGGCCTCGCTCCGGGGTGGAGGCGAGTCCCGTCCCGGGGCCGCAGGAGGGCA
>JAAGNO010017985.1:0-11730 GCA_033439905.1 Ceryle rudis
ATCTATCACCCTCCTATTAAAGAACTTTTTCCTAATGTCTAACCTAAATCTACCCTTTTCTAGCTTAAAGCCATTACACCTTGTCCTGTCATTACAAACCCTTGTGAATAGACCCTCCCCTGCTTTCTTAGAGGCCCCTTTCAGGTACTGGAAGGAAGGTCGCAATAAGGTCCCCCCAGAGCATCCTCTAGGCTGAACAACCCCACCTCTCTCAGCCTGTCTTCACAGGAGAGGTGCTCCAGCCCCCTAATCATTTTTGTGACTCTCTGGACAATCTCCATCAGATCCACGTCCTTCTTGTGTTGGGGACTCCAGAGCTGGACACAGTACTCCAGGTGAGGTCTCATCAGGGCAGAGTAGAGGGGCAGGATCACCTCTCTTGATCTGCTAGCTACGCTTCTTTTGATGCAGCCCAGGATTTGATTTGCCTTTTGGGCTGCCATTGTGCATTGGTGGCTCACGTCCAGTGTTTCATTTACTAGTAACCTCAAGCGTTTTTCCAAAGGACTGCTCTCTGCATGTCCTCTCACAGCCTATATTGATAATGCTGGTTGCCCCAGCCCAGGTGCAGGCACCTGCACTTGGACTTGTTAAACCTCATGAGATTCACCTGAGCCCACCTTTCCAGCCTCTCCAGGTCCCTCTGGATGACATCCCTCCCCTCTGGCATATCAACTGCACCACACAGCTTAGTATCATCAGCAAACTTGCTGAGGGTGCACTCAATGCCACTGTCTATGTCATTAATGAAGATACTAAATAACACTGGTCCCAGCACGGACCCTTGAGGGACACCACTTGTCATGTTTTCCCATCAAGGCATTGAGCCATTGACCACTACTTTCTGGGTGCAACCATCCAGCCAATTTCTTATCCACTGAAGAGTCCACCCATCAAACCCATATCTCTCCAACTTAGAAAGGAGGATGTTGTGGGGCACAATGTCAAAGGCCTATGGTAAGGTCAAGATAGATGACATCCACAGCTCTTCCCTTGTCCACTGATGTAGTTACTTCACCATAGAATGTCACCAGATGGGTCAGTCAGGACTTGCTCCTGGTAAAGCTGTGCTGACTCTCTTGAATCACTTCCCTGTCCTCCATGCTCCTTAGCATATCTTCTAGGAGGATCTATTCCATGGTCTTCCCAGGCACAGAGGTGAGGCTGACAGGCTGGTAGTTCCCAGGGTCTTTTTTTCTACCCTTTTAAAAAATGTGTGGTGTTTCATTTCTTCCAGTCACTAGGGACCTCACCTGACTGCCATGGCTTTTCAAATATTATGGACAGTGGCTTGGCAACTGCATTGGCCAATTCCTTCAGCATGGGGTCTTCCATAGGTTGCAAATGGGATTCTTCTCCCCATTGCTCTCTGAGGGCTGGAAGGGTCAGCCTGCCATCTCACCATGGGCCAGAGGGGAACAGCTGCTCCAGTGTGCCTCCCTGGCTCCCTTCTCACTGACTTGCTGTTTGCACGGTTGTCTCTCTCACCTCTCACTCCTCTCCAAAACAAAAGACCTCCCAAAACAAAGGAACTCACCTAACAGTTTTTCCCCTCTTAAATATTTTATCACAGAGGCAGTGATTGTCTTGGCCTTGGCAGGTCCCACTTTTGGAGCCAGGAGAGCTTGAAGCTTCTTACAGGAACACATGCCAGTAGCCTCCTCCCCTGCTACCAAAACCCCACCAGGCACAAAGTCAAAACAGTCTTCACAGTCCTTCTCTGGATAGGGAATGATGTAAATACAATGCATGTATTTAGAAACATCTGCTTTTTACCTTCATTTTCCAGACTTCCTGGAACTCCATCTTTACCATCTTTGATAAACTGAGTAGTAGATGATCCTGTTGGCAGAGGGAAGGTATTGTGAATCATATTTTGAGGACAGTTTAACATGTGGTTCAGTTAAAGCTAAATCACTTGTCATATCAAGTCTTTGTCCAAAGTTTTGGGGTCTACCATTCCATAGCATGACAGAATCAGAATCCTGTCATAGTGTGGTCTTTGAGATGATTGAGTTTGCATCCATTCCTGAAAGCAGATACTGTTACAGAGTTGTTTGTTTTCAGAAGCTGTCTCCTGCATAACAAAAGGGTGTTACCTGTCCTCTTTCTCCATCCATCTTTAAATCAGATCATATAAAAGTATAGCACAGAAGTAGCATCCATGTCCATATTATCTCAGCAGTCAGCCATTGAATCTTTACAATCCACCCATTTTCCCCTATGACATTTGAACTTCTCCTGGCACAAAGCTGCCTCACAGTTGGGGGTTTAGATCCTATGGAAAAGCTAACAAGCAGAAATTGGAAACTTGAACACGTAGGCCCTCTTCCATTTTTTCCGTCAAGACTGCTAAGATGAAGAAGTACTACACCAAAACAGTATACAACTATCTACAACAGTCTATAGAACAGTCTACATCAGTACTCTTGCACAAGTACTGTAAACCCGTGTTTTTCTTCATAGTACCACAACTGACTGACAGAAGTACTGTATCTCACTGATGAGAGTGCAGAACCAATTGTAAAAAGCAACTCAGTCATAAAATAATTCCTCTTTATTTTCGCTCTTAATACTTACTTATATTGTTCCAGCATCACATGAAAATAATTTCTTAGTGGATCTTACATATTCATCCTCATTTACTAGACAGGCTATCATAAAGATATTCAGCTGTTTAGGACAGTTGTACATTTCTGAAAGGTAACTCATAAATGCAGCATCCATGTACAACACAAATGTCAGTGATTTCTTGAAAATAAGTCAAGAGAGGTCATTGTTAGAAGTATTTCTGTAAGATTCTGTAGTAGCTGATGAAAGATTATTAGTCCCCAGTAGCTCCATCACTTGTGTTTGTGCAAACTCTAAAGGTTATGAGTGCTATGGTACTGTACTGGTGTACCATGAATAGTCTTTCACACAGAATGATTCTCATTTGTTAAATTTGGAAATGTACTTTCTCCTGGCCTTAATTTTCATGTAGTTCTTTGTATTCTAAATGGCAGCTGAAGGCAAGCAGAAATAGTGAGTAATTGATTTAACAACCTAAGACAAGTACAGGGAAGTAGAAAAGTTTGTCTCGGTGCTTCATGTGACCTGAGAGAGCTTCTTTAGACTTTTTTTTTTCTAAATAGTACCTCAGCACCTTGGGCCAGCAAAGTGGCCTTTAAGCCTGAATGAGCATGACTTTTTTTTTTTTTTCTTCCTCAGTGCAAAGCTACAGTATTTCATCTTTTCAAACTGTTTTACAGCACTCAGAGCAGAATTATATTGACAAGGTTAAAATTCATCTCCTAGAGGAGAATAACTGTGTTCCTCCTGCTAAGTGCTAATATAACATTTATGTCTTGGTACCTTAATAACAGCCCTGGCTAGCCTAATGAAAGTATTGAAAGCAAACAGTTCTCAGTGAGACTTTATTATGACTGAAGTGACTGCAATTTGAGAGAAATTATCCCTATTTTTGTTCCCATATCAAAACCAGAAATGCTAAAGCAATTGCTACATTTGGTATAGAATTAGACTCCACTATCGTTAATATAGAAGTAAGTGCATTTTTCATGTAAACAGCTCACAAGGGTCAAGCAAAAAAAAATAAAAAAAAATAAAAAAAGCATCAAAGATATTCTGTGCAAAATGCTTGTCAGGAATTTTGTGAGTGAATTTTGAAATAAAGTGCCGGTAGCCTGTCATTATTTCTTCCTCTCAAAGTTGAGAGTGAGTGGATGAAAATTGAGCTTGTGAATTGAAGGTACTGTGAGTTATATGGTCTCATCGACTTTGGGCAAAATGACTGGTTTGCTTTGTTATTATTTTTGTTTCAGAGGTCAGGCAATTGATGTGTCACATTACCAGTATACACTGTGGTGTAAACAAACTGATATATGTTAAAAAAGTTATTACCTGTGTACACAAAAAAGATGGTATAAATCCCTAATATTACAAATGTTAATATATTGTCTCTCTATAAAAACAGAGGAAAAAGTGTAAAAAAAAAAGTAATAACAATCTGCTGTTTAGAATAATCAACTGTTCAACTATTTGAACAGTTCAAAAAACCCCACCTGTGTTCGGAGAGCTGATAAATTAATGTAAATTCTTACTTTGTGAGAGTGAGTATATATGTCATAAAAAGGGGTTGCTTTCCATAAACAGACCTTGTTGTATATGTAGTAGGAGTATGATTATATGCAATTATGTATAAGGTAACAGGAAACCTAAATGTACTGCTTTTGGCTGGAATGGAGTTAACTTTTGTCATAGCAAGCTGTATTTTGCACACACCTTCAAAGCTGCCTCTCTTTCTCACACTGCCCTGCCAACAAGTAGGCTGAGAGTGCACAAGAAGTTAGGAGGGGACACAGCTGGGAAAGCTGACCCCAACCAACCAAAGGGATATTCCATAACATACAGCATCCTATTCAGCCATAAAAACTTTTTGAAAGAAATAAGCAGAAAGCCTATCCCACTTCTTTAATACCACAAGAAGAAAAGGAACTCAGTTACTTAGCGTATCGAGTTAGCTAATTATATGTGCTAGTTGATGTGAAAACAATTGAAATATACTTTCTAAATGAGCTCTGCTCTTAAGAAAACACATTTCATCTTCTAAGAGGGTTTGTTCAAGATCATTCTTCTGTTCAAAAGTATCTGAACTGTATTTTTGCTGTATCAGAACTGTTGCTTTAGTAGTCCAGCTATTAAAATAAATCTTATGTGCTTTACTAACACTTTTCTGTAGTTTCAGTTGTTGCTACCTTTCTATTCTTCAAAGACCATTGCTATGGACAAACGTTACTGTATACAAAAATATTTTTTGATTGCAGAATGAGTGCAAAACACATTACAATCAGCATTTTTTGAAATTGTCCAGACATAGTAGTAGTTTGAGATTGCAAAAATTAGTAGAAATTAACTATCAGACAAATTCATAATTGCTCAACATCACTCCTCAATAAGAAGGAACATTTAGGGGTAAAATAGTCTTCATTAAATAACCGTGCTACACATACATTTTGAATATATCAGCTGAATATGAGCAACATTGATTTCTGCCAGCTCTGTAATATGCACAATATTTTGTTTATCTTTTAGGTTGAAGATTCAGAGACATACCATGATGTAACTGCAGTGTGTGGGTTGCTTGCTGTGGTTGTGATATCTCGCCTACCCAGAAATGCTGCCATTGAATGGCATGTTGTTGCAGTAGTTGATGATCCACTCCAAAGAAAACATTTTGCAATGAAGATGTTGTCAGAGGGCTTCCAAATTGAGTGTGAATCTGTGGAGTCTAGTTCTGCATCTTGTGCATCAATCTCTGTACGTCTCAGCTTAATTTCACCATCCGCTTCTCAGCTTGATTTAGATGGGCCTCTTCATGACTTAGTTGCTATCTTTAGACAAGCTGTTGAGAAACTTTCAGAAGAGTGCAGTGCAACTCCTTTGTCTTTTAGAGCTTTCTTCAAGGAGAATGTCTTTGATGCTGAAACACTACAAACAGGTAAGACTTATGATGACAGAAACCAGGTGTTACTATGAAGAGTAAGGTAATTTTTATTAACTTCTACATAAGATTTCTTTGGAAGAAGACATTTTAGAAGTACCTTTAAAGGGTAAGTGCTAAGAACATCAACAGCACCCTGGCTTATATCAGAAGTAGTGTGGCCAGCAGGATCAGGGAAGTGATTGTCCCCCCGTACTCAGCACTGGTGAGGCCTCACCACAAACACTGGCTTCACTTTTAGGCCCCTCACGTACAGAGGTGCTGGAGGAGAATGAAGCTGGTGAAGAGTCTAGAGAACAAGTCTTATGAGGAGCAGCTGAGGCAACTAGGTTTGTTTAGTCTTCAGAAAAGGAGGCTTGGGGAAGACCTTATCTCTATCCACAATTACTTGAAAGGAGGTTTTAGAGAGCAGGTGTCAGTGTCTTCTCCCAAGTAACAAGTGATAAGACAAGAGGAAATGACCTCAAGTTGCACCAGGGGAGGTTGCAATTGGATATTAGGAAAAATATCTTCACTGAAAGGTTTATCAAGTATTGGACCAGGCTGTCCAGGGAAGTTGTAGAGTCATCATTCCTGCGGGTATTTTAAAGATATGTAGATGTAGTGCCAAGGGACGTGGCTTAGTGGTAGATTTGGCAGTGTTAAGTTTATGGTTGAACTTGATCTTAAAGGTCTTTTATACCTTAATAATTCTACAATTCTATGATTAAGATATGTTTGTTCTTTTTTTCTGGTTACCAGGCATGCTTCTCATATAGTAAGGCCCTATTCTTGGATGTTTTGAAGTCCAAACAGGATAAAACCCTAGATTGCTTGTTCTGATCTCACAGCTCACGGTCAGCACCTGACTTTGAGTAGGAGGTTGGATTAGACAATGTCACTTCAATCTGAGTTATTCTGTAATTCTGTGAAAGAGATGTTGCTGAGAAATCCAGCCACCTCGGGATTGAACATAAGGAAAATTAATCTTTTGCATAAATGTATTTGGACCATTGTCCATTTGGTAGCCTATTTTTGTCATGATCTAGAACTATGTTCAAATAACCAAATTCTGTGTGCTAACAAAGCACTTTTGAGAACACATAATGAAACATTAATGTTTTAAACCAAAAAATGGTGGTGTATCCTCTAGATTAGAGGGCGCCTGGTTTTAAACATGGGCTGATTTCTTGACAATTTTATTTAAATAGAACTTGCTAAACAAACTAATTTGCTGGGTTTTCCCAATATTTTTTTTTTTCAAAATCTCATTTCCTTACAAAATAGAATGCAGAACAATAAATATAATATTGCAACTGTAATTTACTTCTTATGTTGTACATCTGTATTTTGGTCTCTGCTCAGTTTTGGACAACTAACATGCAGGAGCACAAAAGCTTACTTTATCTGTCAGGCCTACAGAACTGGTAGAACATACTTGTATGGAAATCAATAAGAGCTTTGTTATCAATTTGAGAAGGAACAAAATCAGATCTTTAGTCTATATTTATCTCAAATATGCATGCACTTTAAAAGTCCTTGCAGACCACAGATGATCCATATTAATTAGCTGACATAAATGTTAGCCCTCAAATATACTACTGTCCTAGTTTTTTTCTTAACCTGCAGCAGTTTTTGAAGAAAATTCAACTTGACATTGTTTAATAGATTTAAAGTACAGGAATTGAAAGCTATAAAAATGTGGCATAGAATAAGCATATTTAATCCAGGAAGCAAGAAATGAACATATAGTCTGACAGAATGTTGTTGGTTTTACTACATCTTGTTTAAGAGCTAAAAGGAAACCCGATAAAACATGTTCCTGTCATGGGATTAACATTACCATTTTGCCTGCTCTATTTCTGATATTTCTCAGGCCACAGAATAATTACTTCCAAGTAAATTTCATTTACTTTATTAAATACATTGCTCAATATAATGTATAAATTGTGTGTATACAAATTTGATTCAACTCCATTTATGTTATACTACCAGTGGCATAGATATAGAAAGATTTGTTGTGATTGTCATATATTCATTCTGGTTGTGTTCAGATCTCTGCACTGTCATAATAATTCCTGTCATTATAGCAATTTTATCATTATCTCCACTGGTAAGAAATAGATTCTTGGAAATCTGTAGAATATATAGAATACATTACATTTACAAGTACTGCTAATTAATTGATGAAGAATTTAAAAATAACTTTTTTTTCTACTTAGGAACATTTTCCAGAAAGTTCATGTAATTGGAAGAAGAAATATGCTGTATATTTGAAAATAATTTCTCAAAATAGTTGTTGCTGAAGTGTGTTTTACAGTTTCAATCTGATATGACTATTATATATATATAGTTTCTGATTCAAAATCAGACTAATTTTTAATACATTGTTAAGACACAGGGACATATTTAAGTGCTCTGCTAATATGTGTTCTTGGGGCCTTGAAAGGCATGTAGTCACTAGTGAAGCCTCCTCAGCTTTCCAAAGGATGCAGCATATTATTGAACTATGTCTTTAACTGTCTTTTGTACTATTATACTTCTTATAATTTAAAATATATTCACATATATGTTAACTCTTAGTTTAAAAAGCACTGTATAAGGTCACCCAAGATATTCCCATTCATTTCAGTATCACTTAGACAATGTCCATAAGCAAGATGACATAGTCTGTTTTGTATCTTCTCAATTATTATTGGCAATCTTCAGTTTTGACTAGCAGAACTACTGTAAATGTGTGTGTTCTTTAGTGTGCTTCACACCTGTAATATACCTAAACTAATATCAGGTTTTTCTTTTGAAGCCCATGATATTTTAATGTGCTTATAACAACAGCCAAAGGTGTTAGAGATTGTTAAATTAAGATGACTGCAGCTTCTTCCAGTTACTCATAGTGTATTCCTGCTTTCCTCTTGAGCCTTAAGCTTGTCCTCATGTTCCATCTATTACAGCCCATTGACTTGTCATCTTTCTTCTTAAATCTGAATCAAGGGCTAAGGGAGACAAAAACACGTGTTTGACATTACTTGGAAGTTTAATTCATTACCTGATTAGAATTTGAAACATACATATATTTGGACAATTTCAAATAAGCTTGTTATGCTTATAGAATGCATGAATCTGAATGTGGCAAGTCTCACGAGGGAACAGTACTGGGCTTCCAAAGCAGTACTGGTTTGTGTCTTTTCAGCTCTGAGCATGGCCAAAACTTGCATGTACCTGTCTTTGTAGACTTGCCCAAAGGTATTCTGAGTATTTGGGTAGCTCTGTGGTGATTCCTGTTACCTCTAAAGGTTACTTTCTGTTGCAGAGTATGCATAGGTCAGTATCAGAATTTACTATGCTACTGATCAGATAGTTGGTAAAACTGTCTTTCAGAGAAAGAATAACATTTTACTAGGACATAGGATAAAGCAGAAATGTACTGACCTTGACTGGAAAATCTGCTGGCCCAATGTACAAACTTTTAAAAAATATAGTTTCCTTGATGTCGCTTTCAGAACACAAATGATACTGAGAGAGCATTTTTTCAGTTGCCATTTAATAATTCAGTTCAGGTAGTGCTGGTTGCTAACCATCTGTATGATGATCCATTAGTGACATGTTTGATCTTTGACATGTTCGAGACATTGTTAATCCCACAAGTAGGCCTGTCCTTTTGGAGTCTTCAACTACCATCAGATGCATTGTCTGCTGAGGAAAGATAATAATGTAGCAGGGGAGAAGACACTGGTATTCAAATATTTTTAATGTGAAACATGTCAGACAGATGTATCTATAATGGAAAAGACAAAGCTTTCATGTCTTAGAAATCAAGAGAGGTAGTTAAGGAGGTAACTGTTCTAGTCTTAGTGGATTTCAGGTGGACTTCCATCATGTCATTAGCAAACAGTCTTCAATAATTCTTGTAAGATCTTGAATTGTAATGTATTGTCTCCTCTAGCAAAAGCATGGAAAAGAAATAAAGGTACTTTTTTCTGATTAGAACTTAAAATCAAAGGAGGAAATAATAACACGGATCTTCTCAAATGAGTCTCTGATTAGATGAGTGCTTTTCTGGTGCAAAGAAATTGTCATTTATTTAAAACTGTCCAGATAAATTAGAGAAATGTGTTTGTACCTGACACAGTAAGATGAGAGCTAGGAATAAGTATACTCTGCATATTGTAACAGGTGATTGCAAATTATTATAGCTGATGTTACTGATGTCAAAAGAAGCTAAAGGTTTGTAATGCAAATTTGAGACAGATAGCTTTCTGTCATCCTATGACCAGATGTAAAGTTTTACTGCACTGAGTGTACTACTGATGCTGAACTGATGCAATCCCTCATAACATATGAGAGCATTATGGGCACTGTGCTGAGACCACAGAACGTGTTAGAAGTAGGAAGATTAGATTAAGCTGACATATATACTTAGTAAGATGCTGTTAAGCCTTTAGAAGTCTTTAACATAAATTTGACTATTTCTTTCTTATTCTCATTTAAATATGCATTAATATAAATGTGTCAGGATGATTTGCTATAGCATCCAGTTGACTAGGTTACACTTCAGTATAGGCAAGATGAATGTTCATAAGTCATCCCATTATGATTTCATAAGCCTTGTTCACAGGATGTATGCAAAATATTTTTGAATATTTATTAGGGAGTAGAAAAGGTCCTGCATTCACCAGAACATCATATTACATAACCCCTTTATAATACTATAGAAGAAATGAAGTAGGAATATAAAAAGGCTAAAGAGAACAGGAATAGAAAGACAGTCTGGTAGCACCATTAAAATGAATATATAATTAGCTTTAAATATGGCTTTACTCTGTAAATGCTTAGCACTAAAAAGCTCTTAGTACTTACATGTTTATCAAGTTTCAATGATACTGTAGTTTAAAAAGAAAATTCTAATATGGGTTGAGTGTAGTTCAACTGAACTGTAGAAAATTTTACTTGAAATAGGACTGCTTCTTATGTTGAAAGAGAAGCCTTTGTAATTAGACACTCAGTTAGGAGTCCTTGCACTGATGTAGTAACACCTTGGCACATACTGCTTTCCATCTGATAAGATTTAAATAATTCCATTTATTAAAATGCTGCATTATCAACACATTTTCCAGATGTTTTCCAAAATACAGTTTCCAGTACTGGTAGATATATGTTATGTAGTGTAAATCTAAGGAAATGGAAGAGTAAGTGAAGATATCAAGATGCACTTTCTTAATAACAAATGTCCATGTGCATTAGAGCTCATTAATTTTTTAACTAATGCACTTTAAATTCACACCAGGAATTTATTTCAACTTGACTTTCTTGATGGATATGCCCTTATACACTAGGAAACAATTTCTCACGGAGACAGCTGGAATCTTGACCTCCAAACATTTGTACACAGGTCTACATGTTCTCCTGTAAGTAAGTGATATTTACTCAGCAGTTGTGGAGAACTATGATGTGAATAGAAACTAAACAGTCATTAAGAACTGTTTACAGACTAACAGTGAAGCAGGTACGTAAGTGTTGATAGGTTTTAAGTGTTGGTCCTTTTGAAATCAAGCTTTGCAATCACTAACTAATAATGTAGTTCTTGTGACTAACGTGCATAACTTGGACAAACAAATATATTTTATTAAATATCATGATGCTCCCTGCAATAGGCTGTAAAAATTGAACTTAAGTTTTCTACCAATTCTATTAATTTAGGCTAAATAGAAAATGTGGGAACAGTTGCCAACCAAAGAATTTGCCAGGTATATTAGTTCAAGCAGCAAACCTACACTGTTGCTGCTCAAAACCAGCAACAACCAACCAACCAACCAAACAAAAAAATTAAATTAGTACTTACAGAAATGAGTCAGATTATAACACAGATTATAAGCAATTAGGAAATACCAATGTGATTCATGAGCGCATTTGAAATGACATTTTAAAAGGGTAAAAGTAGCTAAATTTGATCTTGAGCAATGAATGTGGCTTTGCAATCTTGCTTTTGCTAGCCAAACTATCTAGTCATGGTATCTTGAAGATGGACCCCGATCTGGAAGCCAGCCGAGTAATGACACTTTCGAACCAATATGGCTACATGTCGTTCTCGTTTATTGCTTCACAAGTACCTGCTTATATAGTCTGTCAGGCCTTTCATGCGCACATCTGAATTATTTTATTGGTTAACACCTGCGTGCTACGTGTGCCAAGCCTTATGCAGATTGGCTGACTATAGCTGGCTACATACCAGGTGCACACCTCCCTTGCAG
>JAAGNO010017985.1:12465-53175 GCA_033439905.1 Ceryle rudis
CTAAGCTTTAAGTCAGGGTTGTCCAATCCTTCAAGAGCCACTGCAATTCCTTGATCAACAAGGAATTCCTCTACAGTATCTGATATATTAAATGACAGTTAATATGCTATTTTTTTTTTATATACCAGTTGTTAAGGTTGGACTTTTATTCTATGTACTCAAGTCATTGTATTACATATTTTTAGCAGAACATAAAATTATGGGGAAGGGTTTTTTTTGTTTGCTATGAAAGACATGGGGAAGTTGTTTTCCTAGTAATGTTGCATCTTGACCGAATTTGCATAGGAAAGTGTTTTGTGCCTGTGAGGCAGCTTAAAATGTATTAGATCCTACTTAAGGGCAGTGAACTTCTGTTTTTAGGACGGGAAATTTATTTTTTAAGAGCACAGATACTGGATTCAACCACGCAGTGTCAAGGCTACATAGCAAAGTTAGAACTCGTCCTTATTTGAAGTGGACAGCATGTGACATCTAAAGGTCATGTATTGCACAGTTGTACATAAGAATCTTGGCTAAAACTTTAAATGGGAACAAATTCTTTAATTGCTTAAAATTGATCTAGAAAATGCACCTTTTGCCCTTGACACAGAACACTAGCAATATATTGATAAGGTTTTTTTAAAGCTGTGTACAATTTCATATTTCTTTCAGAATCTCTGCCACTAAAATCTGAGGTATATTTATAGGTCGCTCTGTCCCTCCTCTCATGTTTTCATACGATGTTGAAGTACTCCTGAGCTCTTTTCCAAATGAATTACTTGTATGGACTTCTTAATTTTGCTGTGAAGATTTACACGTAAGGCAGAATTGACCTGTCAGAGAACAGACTTCTTGTGGAGAAAGACATAAAGAACTTTCTAAGTTTACTAACACATTGAAAACTGATTTGCTTTCCTCACATAGTCAGTTTGGAAGCAGCTAGACATTTTTATGGTGATCCAGGCAGGTTTTTTTGCTGTTTGATGATAATTAATAAGTTAACAAATTTCAGTGTTTGTTGAGGTAAAAGCAATAGGCTATAAGATTAAAATCTTAAGAGAACAGATGTAAAGAACTTATGAGAACTCTGTAATGGATCAGAAGGGATAATTTTTATAATTAGCTCTGCAAGGAGTCTGAACATACTAATACTCTTCTGGAAAACTGGTATCTTCTAGACAGGTGTAAGTATACATCATCTTTCCATATATGCATAAGTGTCTGTGTATTTGCATAAAATGCATAAAGTACAAATGTCCTACTACAATGTCAAAATTAATTTTGAGAAACTGTTTAGTTCTTTGTTGACAGAGATCAACTATGAAAGCATCTTACAGGAATGACGGTAGGCAAGCAGTCATTGCCAAATTTGGATTATCTGGGGTTTAATTTGTGAGGCATACACGATCTATCTGTCCAGAAGCCATTTGTGACAAACTCTGTTTTTAAGGACACATCACAGATTACAGTACAGACTTTACATAGGAAGCTTTTCTCTGTGCCTGTTTCAACATGCCAATGTTTTGGCACCTATTCTGCAATTCTAAATCAATAAACCTTGAAAGAACTTGATTTCTAGGGAGTTTTGCATCATTTGTACAGATCCTTCTCCATATTACTTTTTTTCTATAAGTGAAGAAAAAAAACTATGGTAGTGTTTAAACCAGTGAAATTACATCTGTCTTAGGCAGTCTACTTATCTTAAAATAGTAGGCTGAAAGTGAACTGAGGATAATACCATACCAGATTCCTTTGTTATTACTCATTCTAGATATTTATTAGCACCATTGCTTGAAACAAGATTATTGCAGTAGGTGGACTTTTGGCAGAACAAGCTTGTCTTTTGTATTTCCTCTTTAGTACCAAAATGCTTGCCATTTGCTCTTGTCGTTGCTCAAAGCATGTATTTTGCAAGGAAGAACTGTGTACAGAGTTACATTTCCAACCAATAACAATATAAATAACAATACTCTTAATGGTAGCAGGAAGAACAAAGAGTAGGTGGATAGCTTGTTCCCGAGGAGGTTCCTGGGTTGGTTCAGTGTGTCTACTGTCCCATCAAATGGATGATCCAAAGGAGGGTTGAATGACCATTGAGTGATTGACCATCGTCAGTCATTCTGTGATATAACCTCTGCACTGAGAAGTACAACTTTGCCTAACTCCCTTTGAAAGTATTGCTGATTGACAGCAGAAGATGTACTTCACTATTTTTCATAGTATATAGTGCAAGTTTTTTCAGAGCAATCAAAGATTTTTATCTCTGCTCATATCAATAGCCTGGAAAATGGGTATTATATCTACCAACTGTCAAACTATTAGATTTGACAATAAACCTAAATAAACTATGACTGCAAACGTCCTTTCTCCTTGTACTGTTAAGTGACAATTCACATGTGAAGTTAAGTATTAGAGACTGGAAATTTTCCTGCCCTGGCAATACGTCTAAGAAAGTGACAAATCTTTATTCTCAGGGTGTTTTTTTCTTCTCCAGTTTCCTAAAGCTTTTGGATGCATCACCAGATCCTTATTTCTCAGACTCAGACTATTCTGCTGAGTCCACTCTCCAGAAATTGCTCTCACAACTGCAGTTCTGGTACTGAAATCTCCCCATTGCTTGGCCTACAGTCTCAGAGCAGTAATGGGTATTGCTCTTGGATAGAAAGAGGAAAGGCCAAGGGTCAGAACTAGCATTGACTGATAGCCAAAACCATCAATATACCTTACTTCAAAGCCTTCCACTTCCTCTCCAGTTTTCCCTCCAGTTCTTCCTTTTCAATTCTCTTAAAGTTAATTTCTTCCAGTAAGTTGTTGCCTTTTGTTAACTGTAGATACCACTGATAGTGCCTATCAGGTTTTGTCAGGTGCCTTGACTATCAGAAGTCATACTTGGCTTTCCTTGTCATGACTTCTCATAGATGTATGCAGCTGCTGAAAATCTGACTTTTAATGGCTACAGTAAGTCAGAGAAATGAGCAATAGCTTCAACTCATTTTGAAAACTCTTCCAGTGACAGCCCTGTGAAAATCCTCTGTCCTGCAAGCACTAGGTCGTGATATCTTCTCTTCTCTGTCCAGATATATCTGTTCAATATGTCAAGTATCTAATTCAGCTGTTGGCAGTTTTTCAGCAATGTATCTGAACAGTCTCTGAGGTTATCTGAAAGGTTTGACCATTTGCCCATAGACAGATAAAACCTTCTTGTTAAGTAATGGCATGGAATAATTCTTTACAAAGATGTGAAAATAAAGAAATTTAAATAATGCCCTGATTCAAACCACAAATGCAGGCAGAAACTTAACGGTATGAGAAGATGATGCTGTGGGCATAGTTTAATAGTCTAGATCTTATCTTTTGTCCATATGGGTAATGGAAGCCAAAGAAGCTACCTTCTTGAAGCCCATGGGTAGCATGGACGAGAGTATTATTTATTGCTTAGAGTGAAAAGTGAGGAAACACATTTGCACTCTATTGTCCATTTCTTTCCCCTGCCCCCATGCTTTCTCCGTTGTCTAAGGCATCTCTCTTTTGGATTTGGAGAGGAAGCCTGAGGACAGAAGACTGGACAAAGAAACAAGGCCTGTTTGTACTCCGTAGGTATAGTTAGGGCAAAAAAGTCTCCAGTGTTCATTGTCTCTGGTGTGTACTCATTCAAAGTCGGACTGTGCAGCCAAACTCTGCATCCTAAATATTCAGCTTACTGTTTTTGTTATTGTTACTCAGTAACATCCCTTCTCCCGTTTTCTTTATGCACAGTAAAATATACATACTTTTTTTTTTTTTTTTTTTTTTTTAATATGTTACTAAAATGTGGATCTGCATTTTCTTTGGTTTTATTCTTTTAAATTCTGAGAAACTGTGACTGGAAACTGTTCTGAAGAACACCACTTAATAATTATTGTCTTAATTTTAGAAGTATTGCAAATCAGATTTGTGATTAAAATATTTCCAGCATGCATTTGTAAAGGAGGGGTTTTTGGTTTTGAAACACCTTTCAAAGTTATACTCTGACTTAGAAGGAAATATATAAAAACGATGCTTAGCATACATAAAAGTACTGTAATTTTGTTCAACCACTTACCGCCCACAAGTTAGGCTTGTAATTTCATTTAATTTATCTCATATGATGACACCAATACTGCAAGAAAAAGTGAAGAGGAAAGTTGTTCTGAGTTTTTTTGCCATCTTCACTGTAACTTCTAATCCAAGGAGATAGCTGTAACTAACCATCAAAAGGAAGTATTTTGCCATTGTCACACTTCATGCAATTTAACTTTGCATTATGTAGGCAGTGGTGCTCCCAATAGTGTATTACTTCTTAAATTTCTGATAAGTTTACTTTTAAAATAGCATAAAGTTATTAGGTATAATTGAGATGTTTCTAATCCTTAGAAAAACAAGTGATGAAAAATTTGTAATTTTTTCCTTCCCACGGAGTTTACATCCACATCATATCTGCTGTGTTAAAATCCAATTAATAGCTCTGATTCATTGACACTGAAAGCACATTTGTAACAGTCCCTTGAGGCACTTCTTTTCTACTCTCACTGTAAGTCTAGGGTATCAACACTGGATAATTGGAGAACAGGTAATTTTTTTTTATTGTAACAAATTAGAATATTCCTTCTCTTTCTACATTATTTCTAAATGGCAAGTATGTAGCCAGCTGGTTGAGGGTGGTGGCCTAGCACACCTGGAATACTAGGTTAGTGTAGGAGAAAATGATCACCAAACTAAAGAAAGTTCAGAGAAGAGCCACTAAAGGAACTGGCTTTGTTCCACCTAGGGAAGAGAAGGCTGTCGAAAAACCAAGTTGCAGTCTTCCCTTACCTTAACAGGCATTGCAGAGAAGGAAACAGGACTTTTTCAGAGATGCACCAGAAAAGGAGCAACAGTCACAAGATGCAGCAGGAGAGATTTCAGTTGGACACAAGGAATGAATTTTTCTCTGCAAGACTAGTTGCATGCTGTCATAGCCTGCCCAGAGACTGTGGAACATCCACCTTGGAGACCTTCCAAACCTGACTGCAGAAGTCTCTCAGTAAACTGGTCTAATGTCTAAAGTTACCCCCAGCTATGAGCATGAGGGAGGTTGGACTATATGATTTCCAGAGAACCCTACCAACCAAAATTATTCTATGAATCCAAAAATTATTCTATCATTCCATGTTATTATTAAACTAGCCAAAATTTCTTTTGTCAATGATTAAGACACCTGAGGATGAGGAATCCTGTTATGAATTTAGAATAAAGTATGTCATCAGTAATGTCATATCTTCAACTGTAAAACCCTTTGTTTTCCTCATTTAAACACATGAATAGATGGTTATACCATTTGATATGGGGGCTAAATACTAATTTAACTGGATTTTAGTAAGATTTGGAAAATCATTTAAAAATAATAATTTGCAAGCTGTAAAATGTGCAGCTTTTAAACCTTTGGCAACTTAAAAGCTTTATTCAAAGCTTTTCCTCATTGAGAGAGACTTTATGAACTGTTAAAACCAAAATGAATTCTCTTCACCTAACGGTAATATTGCTGGGGAAAAAAAAAAAAAAAAAAAAAAAAAAAGAGTATGTGGAAATTGCTGTTTCTGGTGTTTACAAAGTACTGACTTGTCTTTAATCATCCTGCCAGGAATGTATGAGTCAGTATACCAGATAATGGGGTGAAATTATATGTAAGAAAAATAACAGTATCTTATTTATTTTACTCTCAACTGTATCACAGTCATATACTGATGCTATTATTATATCCATTTGAGATGTGCAAGCAACTTCCAGTTTGTGGCACAGAGGGATTAAGGGACTTGGTAACTTTACACAAGATGGCAAAATGATAGCACTTTTTTTTCCTGACGTCCTTAGCTGAAGCAACAAATGCTCAGCAACTCTCAAAATGAGGTGCTGTTTAGAGCAGCACAATAGTAAGAACAGGCAAGTAGGGCCTTGAAGAATAGCTCGTTGAGGTACGTGCCTTGTTCGAGAAAGGAGTCTGAGATCAAATCTGTTTTGAGATTGGTCTTCTACTGGGCATAACTTCATTTTAGAATTGTCAAGGGATCTTGTAATTTCCAGACTTTTATGAAAAGCATGACTAATTGAAGCCAGCCTAAGGCATTTTCTACAGTTACATACATGAAGATAAATATAATCTAATTTAGCTGATTACTCAATTTTTTTCTTTGCAACAACTGCATAGACTGTGCTTTGAATTCTTTTGTTTTGTATCACATAGCGTAACTTACCTGCTGTGATTTAATCAAGTATTTAGGTCACTCAGACTATAATAGCAACAGAAATAATCAGGATTTCTATTTTTAGACTAGTCTTTTTTAATTTTACCTCCCTTCTACTTTTTTTCTTGTGATTGTTTTTAGCTGTGATATTATGCAAACCTCTTAAATTTTTGATCTTTTAAAACTTTGGAAATGGAAACCTCAGCTGTTTAACAGTGCTTTCATTAAAAGCATTGCTTGTCATTTTGAGCTTAACTTGTTTAAAAATACTTTATGCAGGAGTTTTGTAAACATTTTAAGCATACTAAAATTTCATTTTGATCAGAAATATGGTGCATAATACTTCCTTGCTATAGAAATGAATGTGACAATGATTATTCAGCAGTAATTTTACCATATGATGCCACTTAAAAAAAAAAGTCTTTGGCAAGTATTAATTGAAAGGAACACTTTGGTAATGTGGTGTTAGGCCGGAGTTACTCTAAGCACATTGCTTACGATGCTCTTTTACCTTTTTTCCATGTTTTATGTTTCACTTTTCATGAATATACTTCAGACAGGATGAAAAGCATTTCAGAAGTTTTCATCACTTAAGCATATTCATTCCAAGTCAATAATTATATTAAAAAGGCTTTATCAGCTCCAAGTTGCACTGATGTCACACTAAAGTAGATCTACTGTAAGACATGGTGTAATTTTAGCTCTGAGCTGGCTAGGAACCTTCAGTTAATTATCTTAATAATTGAAACACACATTTCAAAAATATCCAGTCAGTGTCTCTCACTATGTCATTTAGAGGAAAAAAGCAAACAATAAACTTTCTGCAGGACAGGAAGACTTAAATATGCTTATCCAAACATAGGAAAATTTGTTTATTTTTCTGTCACACGAATGAAAGCTGTCCAAGGGTTGATGGAAGAGCATCATATACCAGCCAGGAGGAGCTATTAAATTACAGGCAAGACCTTGGCCCATTTGAAACAGAATGATTATAGTGAGAGATTGCAGTCTCTAGTGCATCCAAGGGATGGTCCCTGCTTTGATATATAACGTGTCAAGACACATAAAACAAGCCCAAGTTTTCAGAAAATGCTGAGAATCTGAGCTCTGAAAACAAAGTCAAGCTGAACATCAAACATTAGCTACTGTGGTTTTGCTTTTTAGGTGAAAGGAAATGCCAATCTATTGAAATTAATAGAAATTATGTTACTAACAGAACTTCAGCACAGATGACTCCATTGAAAGGCATAATTTAATTTCATCCTTCATTTTCAAAAGGGAGATAAAATGCAAGGCTTCATCTTAAAGTATTCCATTTATTTGGTCTTTTCTGCTCTTCCATTTCAGTCTTCTATTCTGTTTTTCACCCTTTCCTTTCACTTCCATTCATCCCTTGTTCTAGATGACAAAAAACAGGCTGAATCATGAAAAAAATGATACAAGAGTAAAACTTGAAGGCAGGCAGAGTGAGCCAACTGCAACAAAACAAGATGTAAAAATGAAGAGGGAGCAGTCTAAAGTTTCTTCATCCAGAAAAAAAGATGTGACTGACATAAACCAGAGTATAGCAAGCAGGATTATAAAGCCAAAGCTTCTGTTTTAAAAACATGTTCTTCTGTGCTGAAAATATGATTGGTATCAAGAAGTAGTAAGCAAAAACGTGTACAGAAATTCACAGCTTGGGTTCTACTGAGTGTTATTTATTAAATTAGGAGCCACTAATATGTTTCTTTGTCCCCACTTCAGAAGAAAAATAGTGGCACAGGAACAAAAGAAACTTGATAAATCACATACAGTCTTCACAGCAAGCTAAATACAACATGTCCATCCTATTGGTTGTTGTCAATATTTTAAAAAGAACAGGTTTTGTATTAACAGGAGGAACAGAGGCATTTGAAGACAAAACACTCCTTTTTAGGCTGCTGATACTGTGAAGTATTTACGTGTCTCCCGTGAAGTTTGAGTGCTGTTCATTGTCATTGGAATCTGCATGGAGACAGCTGGACTCCATTTAAAGCAGGGGCAGAGTCAGCAGCCAGAGCAGCACAGCTTTGATGTGGGAGAGAAGTTCTGCTTTGCCTTGGTATCATGATTCCTAAGCAAATGGACACTTTCTTCTGAAGCAGTATGCAAGTCAGTGATTATGATAGGTCACAGCCTTCACGATGAAGTCCAAACTTTGGGTTTAATTTGTTGAGGGGTTACAAATCCAGTGTCGACTCTCATCATACACCACAGTTGCTTAGTTGTTAATTTGTAGTAATTGGCTGATTTTCAGTTAGAGAGAACATCTCAATACCATTTGAAATGCTCACTGTCATTGACTGAGTAGGCTTAGATTGTTATTCCCACTGTCACTGACCTTGCGCATTTTGTCTGTGACTTCAATACATGTTTGTGCAACAGCACCAGATTCACTAGAAAAACTCATGGCCTCTCACATATGTCATGCATAAGCTCCAAAACCCTTGCATAATTTTGAGTTATCTTTGATTTTTTTTTTCTTTTTTTTTTCAGATGGTATTCTGTCTTTCCTCTCCTTAAAAAAGCAGTCCTACGCAGGACATGGTGTGTGTGTATTCAGGGCTTTGCCTTCTTTCATATTGATTCTGTGATACAGTAACTTACATTTTGAAATTGGGTAAAATAGGAGAGAAAGAGGAAAGTAATGCAATACTTTTTTTCTGGGTTCTTGGTGATGCATAACTCTTAAGTTTGAAAATAGAGCATAGAGTACAGCCTCTGTACATTCACTTCATGGTACACAACTTTGACCTATAGCAGTGATAACAGACTTTTACTCTTTATATAAAATCAACTGATAAATAATATTATTATTTATATGGTTCCTATAGTAAACCTCATGGTAACAGTTAAGAACAGCTAGATGGTATGAGTAAAAATACTTAAGTTTTATTTACTGCAAAATACTCACAGATAATGTGGTTTGAAGTGTAAATCCTGGTCATGTCTCTAGGATGCAAAATAGCCATGAATTATTACTACATATTTTTCAGAAAGCTTTTCAGGATAAAAAATTAAATTGAACACTTAAGAAGTTATGTGGGAGCTATAGGAAATAGCATATTATCCTGTATTAGATGATACTGGCATCAACAGGAAAAAGCTTTAAAGGAAAGGCCAAAATACAACAGTAACATGTACAGCATTATAA
This sequence comes from Ceryle rudis, assembly GCA_033439905.1. Lineage (NCBI taxonomy): Eukaryota > Metazoa > Chordata > Aves > Coraciiformes > Cerylidae > Ceryle > Ceryle rudis. The sequence goes on from JAAGNO010017985.1 coordinate 21,859, forward strand.
ATTCTTTATGTATGTGTGCATGCATCATTCAAATTGACCAGTTTGAAATAGTGTCTATTTTTAAGATATATAAATTAATGTATTTAAGAAAATAGCAATAGCAAATGTGGTATCAGTTCAATACATATGACATGCCTAATCCACCCTTATTAACATGTATCTACTTCTCTGAACTGAAACTTATGTCTAACGTTATCCTGCTAAAAGCGGCTGCATATAAAGATTATAAGGGAAACAATAAAAATCCTACAACAAATTTTTAACAGATCTGAAGAACTAAGTATCCAGTAACTACAGGACTGTGTTCAAAGAGAAGTGAAGATTAGAAAATTAAATGAAATGTAAAAAATTTACATTGTTCACACAAGCACGATTTAGATGAAAATACCCTTAGAAACCTATGTAATTAACCTCATTTGAGCAACTAATTATTATTATGAAGAAAGGTCAGCTTCAGTGCCACAGTAATGTGCAAATATTTTGATTTCCTTGTTTATAAGCATAATATATTTTTCTATGCTTTTTATGTTTATATGATATATTTTATTGACATATCAATATTTTCTTTGTATTCTTTTGTAATTTTCTGAAATTATAATTTCACTTTCATAACATAAATAAAGGTATTTAAAGCTATCCCATGCTGCTCAGCCAAATTAAGTGAATGCTGACATTTAGTTACCCAGTCAAGGACACAGAGATAAAGTATGCCAGTAAAAGTACATTCAGGAGAAACTTGATTTAGACTGTATCATTTCCTTCCTTTTAAAAACCTAAGATAACCTACAATGAATTCTTCACTTTCAATAATCCAGTTTTTCTGATACAAGGCTCTTCATCTACTTTAAACTCATTATGACACTGCAGTAAAATAACATTTACAAACTTAAAATGTATAGATTTCAGATATGGTTATTACTAAAGCACTTTGTTGTTACCTATAGAACTTTCATATTTAATAATTCTATTGGAAAAAATATGTAAAGACAGATATTTTAAAAGTTGCCAGAATTATTATATAACATTTCCTCTCATTATCATTTGCCAAGTCAGTTTGATTTATCCCAGCTTGGAATATTAGACTAGACATGAAGGGGTAGGAATATTCTTACAGTTAAAAAAAGTGTATATACATATTCATATATATGTATAGGTGCACATGAATCTCCTCTGGCTCCCAACTGTCTGCCAAAAAAATTTTCTTCTTGTCAGTCAATTGATCCTAATATAATCTTAGAACAGGTATTTTCAAGTACAGAATTCTTTTCCTTCATGCTGTTTTAACTATCATTTATGTGTAGATAAATTCAAGCCCTTTGTGGTTATATTTCTCTTAAGTATTAAGTTTTTCCTTTTATCTTTGTCTTAATGTTTTCTGGGTTTTTCATATGTTCATTGTTTGGGTAATCCGGCTACTGACACTTTCTGAAGTTTTAAGAAATTTCAGATATTCTAAGATAAATTCAGGCTCAGTGATTTTAGAGACCATTTTAAGTTTCTAGTATTATGAAGTCTCTCTCAAAGATGTTATAGCTGAGTTTTCATAGCATTTCAAAATGTTATTTGCATCTGATTGTAGCTCTGCAAATTCATCTTGTCTTCTTAGTTTGCAGTGTCTAGCATTTGAAGTGTTCTGTCTCTTCATAAAATAAGAAAGTCGCTGGCAATAGCTATTCAAGGTTCTTGAAACTCATTTTTCTATATACAAGAATTCTATTTTGGAGGACCATTTCAAATAATAGATAACAAATTTTGGCCCTATACCGTTGACCTTGTACTTTACAGACTGTTGCTCATTTATTATTCTGCCATCCATTGCCTCACAGGAAGCTAATGGGAGAGGTATGGTTTTTCTTGCAATGGCTAGATTATATAAGAATGAAACAACTTTGGTTGGTTTTCATATAATTGCAAGTTAAATTGGAAGACTGGAAGTTGGGGACAAATACATTTTGTATCTGAAATTACAAGATTCAATGTTAGAGTTCAATACAGTTCTCATGGAACAGCCCTTCCCCCTGATTGTTCATCTTTGCTAAAAAAAAACCAGACTTGCAGACAGACTGTAATTCTTAGCTAATATTCTCTAAAACAACTGCTGGTATTCCTGTAGCAATATTTGTTCATTTTACTAGTAGTGTTAAATTTGCAAAGTGACAATTCCACGTTAGCTCATTTGATAAATACTTTTTGACCAAATATGAATCTTTATCTCCTCCTAAAGGCTAAATATTTCTGCATGTTTGGAATTAATTGCATTATCTTTATTAATCTGTTTCATGATCTTAAAGCTCCTACGGGTGTTTTAATCTGGTGTTTGAGGTAACTTTCTTGATCAGCCCTCAAATTTCATCCTGTGATTGTGAACTGGATTTGACTAGTTCACTAAGTTGACTTGAAGCTGTTTGACTGGGATTGTTATTGCTTGCCTTCTTTATGGATCACAGATTTTATGTTAGATAAAACTCATAAAAAGTCAAGTAATGAACAGGAAAGAAATAGGATTTATGTAAAATTTGCTAAAACCTTTTATTGTCACTAAAAGCATAATTATGACCTTCTGCTTAAGTAGATAGAAGTTGTAGCCACAGGGAAGCTTTCACACAGATTTCGTTGCAAGACTGAAGCTAAAATGAAAGGCCAGATAGTTTACAGCCATTCTGCAGGCTGTGGACCAAAAAAAATTGTAACTATTAGAGTAAGTTCAAACTGTTAGCAATTGAAGAAAGACTGTCATCTTGCTGAGTGTTCTGTCCATGCAAACCTTGTTGAAAATTCATGAAATGCGGTGTTAGTGAGATTTCCAGGGTAATATATAATCTACTGTAGCAAAGAATTACCTGGAAGTAGAGATTTCAGTATTCTGGCTTTTTCTTAATAAGCATATTAATTGTATATACTTCTTTTATTCCTCAGCTATTTCCTTAATAGTCACATGTTTACATATGAATGTTTTTAATAGCTGCCACTATTACCAACTTAAAACTTAGTTTTTCTTTCTTACGCTTTCTCATTAAGCAAAAGAAGCTTCTAAAATTCCTAATTACAATTTTTCATCTTGTGCCTTCAGGGATATCACACTGGTGTTTGGTTGATATTTAGTAAGCAGTGTTTTTAGTGATGAAAAATAAAAAAAATATGTACCTAGCTGTAGCACTTTTTATCTTTCAATCTCAAGGGACCTTAGAGAGGAGTTTAGTATCATCACCTGCTCAGTGAATCACCTGAATTTTACTGAGAAGGAACCTGGACACAAGAGAAAGAGGTAGTGACTTATTCAGGTTATCTCAGAAAGCCTGCAACAGAAATTGAACCTTTGGCTCCTGTATTCTAGCCAAATATTTTCTCCAGCCTACTCTCCTTCTGCACAGGAGTGCAGATTCCAAAATGCTAAAAGACATAGGAAGCAGATGATGTAAAGAGGTGTAAATGAGCACATAGTTCATTAAATCTTGGCTCCACTTAAGTCAGTGCAAAGTTGAAGTCGCTTCAACTTTAATGGAGTCAGGATTTTCATCAGCTCAGACCATCTTTTAAAGAAAATAGTGCCATATTTACACTAATGGATCTTTCAGATATAATCTCTTTACTTTTTTCTTATATACAGTTTGAGTTGCCATGGGTTCTTGTAATTAAATTTGGTACATGATTTGCTGTTGGCTTATATTTCTTAACCAGACCGTAACACCTTTCTTTGAATTTCTTTTGCTTTAAAGAAAAAAAAATATGTAAAAAAAAGTATGTACTGACTGTTCTGAAACATACTAAGCTTGTTTTTTATCATCACCATTCCAGCAAATCTGTTTTCTTGGCTTGGTTCCTTTGTATTGTCGTTAAATAGATAGTATTTTAACTGTTGGTAGCAAATTTCTCTGTTACTTATATATACAGTTCAATGAAATATAATTTCATTTATGTTGTGGCCACAGAGTAGGATGAAGAAAGATTTGCTACTGAAATTTATAAGTATGTTTTGGATTTGAAACTTAAGGAATTAAATGTATTAATGAACTGTGCCTGCACCAAATCACAGTATCCTTTCCAGCATATCACCTTTAAAATATACTGCTGTAATGTTAGTAAACTGGAAAGCAACTGATAGAGAAATTAAATGTATCAACCTGTCCTGTAGAAGTTTAAAATATTATTGGCTTTATGTGTGGTGCCATGGATGACACAGGACATGTAGTACATTTTATTTTGACAGCTTGGATCCACTAGTTTGGTTTGTTTTCAATGTGTTTGCTATAGAAAATACTTCACTCTGTTGAGCTGACATACTGTTGAGCAATAAAAGGTCTTACCTTACACAGTATCTGTAAAGCTGTGCTCAGAGTGGTAGATACTGACCTGTCATGTGGTGACTGGAACTTCAGTACCACGTAAGTGAACTTACATATAAGCAAAGGTACATAGTCTACCCTTACTATGAGGCAGTTAATCCCTGTTTATTAAAATGGTTTTGGTGGCAGTGACAAAGACCAAAGACTGAAAATTAAGTATTTTTGAGAATACTGTAGCTTTAGGCCAGACTTTTCAAACATTGCATATATAAAACTAATTTTGCAAGTAAAGTACCAGCAATATATGCACATGACCTGTAGTCAAACCCATGAAATAGTACTGGGAAAGTGGAATTATATAGGCTCTGCCCTGAGAATTCATAATAACAGTAGTGTAACCAGTGAAGCATTATCAGGAATCAGTGATGTGACTGTATTGCATACACTTAAGTCTTATTTCTTATTGTCAGAGCTAATATTAAAGTCATACTTTCATTATCCTTCCTAGTACAGACGTGTCAAACATAGTATAGTATGGACATATGCCAAACTGTATCTTTCTCTATCATAGAGTACATTCTCTGATTGATAACATAAATTTTACAAGTACTTGAAGAAAAATGTAAAGAATACTCAATCTTAGAATGATTCCTGCTAAAAACATTTAATTCTTACCTCAAAGTTAGTCCAAATTATTGGGAAGGCACATAATTGTCAGCATTCAGGCATTTTCCTGTCTGACACTATTCTGTATGTATATAAACAAGTGATCATTTCTTTTTTGAATTTCATAACAAATGAAGAACTAATATTGGGTCTTTCTGCAAAATTGTCAAGTATTTCCTTTAACAGCAGTGATTCTTCTGGAGTTATCTTGAGGCAGGATAGCTTTACCTTGCTGTGCTCTGTCTGGCTGACTTTATCTAGAAGACATTTTCATTGATTCAGAAGGTGACAAAGAACTGTTGGTATTGAAAGAGCTGTTTCTAACTGATGGTAAATCAATCTTGAACCAAAACAGGATTTAAAAAAAGGCTGCCCACTGTATGGTCCTCTTTCAATCTCTTAACAGATGTGGCTACGTGAAGTTAATTTCTTTATGTTCCACCCACCAGTACAGTCTCTTTTTGTGGGTAATTAAAGCTACGTCTAGGATGGTATAGTGCCAGAAAACATTCCCAGTTGTCAGCATTCTCTATACTGACCTGTGCAGCTCCTCTCTGCAGCACTTTGTGCAGTTTTCAGGAGGGTTTTGAGCTGGGCAAAGTAGTGGTTCACATAGAGCAGGCTCATTTGTATCTGGTGCCTTCGTCTTCTTCAGTGCTCTTGCAGTCATGATGACCTCCTTGAAATTAATAGTTTTACCATAGACTTAGAATGGAGTCTGAATGATTTTCTTTAATCCTGTTCCAAATTTTAAATATTTTTTACATTTCTTGTATTGATTAATGTTTACCTAACACAAATTAACAAGTTCAGTATTAAAATGATCAACTGCTATCCTGTAGAGGACAGTATGTGTATAAGAAGAGAGATTCTGTATCATGCAGATCACAGTGATCCACCTACAAGTGTCCCCACTCCAGAGATCCAGTAGTTTGCTAGATGAATGACTTCTCTTTAGCACTCTTCTGTAACATCCCTGGAGGCTACAAGCATCACCTTCTGCAGTCATTTCATAGAACTATTTAGAACTCTTCAGTTGAACCCCAGAATATAAGAAGTGGCAACCTGTTTCACCAGAATCTTTCCCCACCTCCCAGCTCCATGATGTTTTATAATCATTCTGTGCCAGTAATCCTATAAATGTAGGGAAATAGATCTCTGAGTTATCACCTCTTAACTTTCACAAAAGCAGGTGAAGGTTTACTTGGTGACCCTTAGTTAATAATTACATTAGCTAGAGCAGAACCATTAGTCTCAGCTAGATTTGGTTCTTTAGGGCTAACAGTATGTGCATATATCTTACCTAACAGTGTGCATATGATGTGCTTGCTGCATAAAAAAATTACTTTCTATGGTGCATCCATTTGAATAGCTCATCTATAAACTGCCCACCAAATGTTGTCACACAGACTACCATTGACATGCATATCCTTGGGCAGATTGAAATAGCTTCCTTTATTTTAATTAACCTGTCAGAGAAAGCTTCTTTGTTTTCAACACTTAAAATTAAGCTTGGCCTAAGGTCTACATTTAGCCCTGCAGCCATGGTAAATGTGAAGACCAATCACTTTTATAAGGGTTTTGAAATTCTCTCACAGTTGCAAAGATAAGAGGAAACACAGACTACAAAGTAGCAGACATGAGCAAGAAGCTGCCAGTTTATTTTGTTGCTTTTCTTATTATAACTACTTCTAATTTCCTTTAAAACTCCTTCCAAGCTAGAATCACTGAATGGCAAACTTCTGCATTCTGCACCTTTTTAAAACTAAACTTTTCTGAGCAATGAAAGTGCAATGGAAAAGTACTAGACAAAGAGATTGTAATATATCTCTAAATAAAGTATGTCTAAATTGTTCTGCTGTTACAAGTGTTATATTTTAGCTTTATTGTCTTTTATGAACACAGATTAAATTTCCACTTGAAGCTGGTGTTTTGAGAGTGGAAAACCTTTCCAAAAGAATTGGAAATCGGAAGGATTAGTTGATCATTTAATGTAAGAGACTGTGCAGTGAAGTTATCTGCAGTAATAACTCAATTAACCAGAGGTCCATTTAAATTCCACGTTGCTATTATAAACAAGAGTGATGCAATTCACAGTTGCCTGGACAGCTAGGATAAGATCAATTTTGTCAAACTGCCTAAAAGAAGTTAACTGTTTTGTTTAACCTAATGACCTAGGTACTTTGTGTTGGGCGACAGATACCTCCAAGGGACCCTTCATCTTATAGTGTATTTTCAAATAGGATTAATAATCTTTTGGAACAGATGGTTGGTTTTCATTCCATGTCTAGCTTCTAAACCATTAAATTACATGAGAATAATTCCATCCTAAATTCAAAATAAAATCTGTTCTTGGTGCAAACTAGTGGTTTTGAATTTTAATTTTCATGTTTTAAAAATTATGTTTATAACACACATGACTAATAATAATTAATCACTGTAAATTCCTGTAAAATAGTCCTCCTAGATGCAATCAAGTCAGAATTAAAATAATGGTGAATAGTGTGAATTGTGCTATTTCTTTCAATGGACATATCATTTTGGTAGATCTGTGCTGAAACCTAAAGCTGTCACTATAGATGTCAGCCGTACTAATGGTTTTATGTCTGATTCTTTTACAGAAACTCAGCTAGTAACTTTATGCTGCATCTCAAACAGCCTTAGTGATTTTTTTTCTCATCTCACTGCTACATTTCACAGCGTTCTCTGACTGCCTGACAAAATTATATATAAGTAACAAATAGCCTAAACCTGAAAATGTGGTGGTAGTATCAATTACATCAATTTTACTCTTGACTATTTTGTAATGTACATGATTATATTTGATTACATTCTTTTTTTGTAAGGTAAAATAGTATATTTCATTAAGCAGCTGCAGAATTCAAGGCTTAAGAAAAGTATATACTACGTCTTGAGTTTAACATGCCTATACAATTGTTTTTTAACTATTTAATTGAAAAAAAAATCAGACTAATCACTTTTAGCACATGAGTTATATTCAGCCTGTAAACTCCTCATTATTCACACAGAGGGATGTGTCCAATGATTAAGACCCCAAGGATTTGGTTGATAGAATAATCTGCATTTCTAAAGAAAAAATAATCAGTAGGGTATTTAATTCTTTAAAAGAAAAGTTGTGATGCATGTCAAAACATAACGCTCACTCATAGTTTTAAAAACAGTATCTTCAACTTGCTAGTTCATTGGTTGGCTCACTTATATATCTGTAATGTACAGTCTTGATCTAATAATTGCTAATTATGCAGTTGTTTATCAGGTCATTTGAAACATCCTGAAATTCAGTCTAGCTCAGCAAATTGCTGTGCTTAAGGCGTTTTTACATTCTAGGAAATTATAATATCCCCAGAAGGCAAAGAATTAATAATAAAAATCCTCTTTTGTAAAAGATTATCATTGCAGAGCAAATGGAGCAGATCTTCCCTATCTTAGTGCATTTAATATTCTCATTTTTTTCTATGAAAGTTTGATGGAAAGACTATGTGAGGATCACTGTTTTATTAACTTGTTAAGAGACAAATTTACTGAACCAGTGCAGCCTATTGATTTCAATGTCTGCTGTATGAAAAAGCAACAATAGGAATGGATGACTTCTAGATATTTCCATATGGAAATTAGCTCATTCTTTAGAATTTTTGAGATTTTGGTTTATCTGTTTAGGCTGGCATTAAGAAGTTAATGCTCACAATTGCAAGGATGCTTTCTTGTTTATTACTTAGAAGTTTGTCCTGCCTTCCAAATGATTTCTTCCTAATATGCTCGCACTTATCGAATCCTTTGTAAAGGATTACTGAAGCATTTCTACAGTTTATCTCATTCTGTTGGAAACAATATTCTGGCTGGTAGATTTCAGGTTTGATAGGCAATAAACAGAAATTAGAACATTATGTGCAGCACATTTTTTCAATCAGTTATCAAACATTATTCAACTGATCAAGCATGCAACCATCTCTGGAGTGGGGAAGCTTAATATAGTTCCTAAAATCCCTCATATAATACAGATGGCTTGACCTAATTATACAAACATACAAAGGTAAATATCATACCTAAGATATTTAATGAGCAAGAGAAAGATAGCTGTCAAAATTAATTAATACATGTTGCTGAAGCCAAAAGAACTTGCCCAAGGACTTCCAGCAACTCAGTGCCAGAACTGGCAGTGGTATTCCTGCCCCTTGGTTCTTTATGCTGGGTCCTTTCCCCTCAACGACCACTTCATCAATGTATTGCCTGAAATGTGAAATCATTGTTGGCTGTCCTGTAACAACATTAAAATAACAGGTAAGGAGAACTAAATATGAAGAGGTGGTTCATTTGAGGAACACTGACAAGATGTGCTGTATACAAGTAAGTGAGAAGCGCTTTGACACATTCAGAACTTCAAGACTGAATTACAGTTTTAGTAATCATCAGTTCCCCTTCTTCTCTGTCATTTCTTTGTTTAATATATAGCATGGAAGAGACTTATCGTACAAGTTTTATAAGCCTGCAATAAAAATATAACAACTGTTGTATTAAATTATTTAAGTTGTAAACCATTGTAAAAAGCAGAAAAAGTTATATGGACATGGAGACAGAAAAAATGATTGTGATGGAGTATAAAATACATTGTGCTGATTACTACAGAATTTTTGCTCAGTTTAGCATATTGTAAATCTTCAGTTGGCCTTAAGAATGAAACGGCAAGTAGATTTTTCTAAAGTATTGTGTCAAGTGGTTTAAGAAAAATGAAGGTAAAATCAGATTTATAATTTAAAAACAAATCAGCAAAAAAATGTGACAGCAAACAGAAAACATCTAAAAGGTCAAAGGAGAGAAGAATAGTGGCAAAGCAAAGGATCAATGAATTTAAAACTTCCAGATTTCCCCTGAGAGAAAGCTAGAATTCTGAAGGAATAAATAACCAACTTTTATATTTTAAGCAACTAGATTATTATTTTATTCTTTTGTGCTATGCTTTACTAAACAGAGATGTGCCAATACCTTTGAATCTGGCAGTAGTGTTAGTAGCATTTAAAAGTGACAGATTTACCTGAATTAGTTTCTGTAATTACAAACAGAGACATTTGCAGGAGGACACAAATACATTTAGCATAAAGTTCTAACTGTACAGAATAATAGCCAGTTAGTTTTCCTTTCTTCTGCCTCTTTGCTCTTAACAAGTCAAAAATGAGACTGCTTAGGTGATGATATAACCATGATGATGATGATCATCATCCTTTAGCATCTTTACATTGCAGCTTTTTATATTACCAGATTTTTAGGGCTTTAATGACCCTACGTGTTCTTATGGCAAGTTGCAGATGAGCTTTCTTTGCCCTGCAAAGTGATTTGGCAAAAATTCAGCTAGGCTGAGCATATGTTGTTGCCATCCTTTCTACCAACATGTGCTTTCTGCCAAAGAGAATAAAAGGTGATGGCCTGATTCTATTGAATCTTCCTAGCAGTGGTGTAATTGAAAAACTACCTTGAAAGAGAAAGAAAGAAAAAAAAAAAAAAGGAAAAAAAAGAAAAAGAAATCTTACTAATTCAGCCAATGTGGTGTAGAAAATATTGGTAAGACTACTGCAGTGATGATGTTCCAGGAGTGCAGTGGGTCTCTGTGAAAGGATGTTGATGGCTTTCTGTAGCCTGTCCTTCTTACTACCGTGTTCTGCAATGCAGTGGGTATGATATTCCCTGACAAGTTAAGGCCCATGGCATAAAGTATCAGTGTTGACCAAAGAGAGGGCTGTGTGGGCATCTTTGCTTTACTTTAAAACTGACATCTCTTCTTGAACAATTTATTTCCCTCTAGCAGTACTGCAACATCGTTAAAACCAGATCTCATACCACAGATCACATCTTTAAAACAGAAAAAGGCACAAAGATAAATCAAAAGCATGTTTCACTATGCCTTATAGGTTGGTCTTCTGTTTGTGGGAAAGATAAAGGTCACCCTTCCATCACTTGCATTTCATGTTTCTTAAAAGTGGTTAAAGCATCACATCCATTCTCCCTCTGAGTATTTTCAATTTCATTAATCCAGTATCTCATTGAGCTAACAGTTTTTAGTGGAGATGTGACTTAAGGCTCCAGAATTAGAAATTCCTGTTAAAAGAGACAGTGTTCAAAGCAGATGAGCCATCGGTGCTGCTGACTGACTGGTCACCTGTGGGTGCTGTCACACCTGGGGGATTTGGGCACTGGCTCACCTGGGGGAATCTGGAACCCCTAAGCAACAGACCAGATCCAGGTAGCTTTTGCATTCACTGATGGGTTATAATGTGTACTTTATCTGTCACCCATGTGTCTATAACTCACAAAATGCACAAGAGTTATGGAAGGCAGTACAGTTTGTATAATTCCAAAAGGCCTTCTCCAAACGTTTTTTAAAAACAAATGTTTAAGACCATGTATTTTGATGATAAAACATTCTTCTTTTTTTAACTTCTTAACTTCAGAGATCCAAAAGCAGTCCAGGCAAAGGTACAATTCAGTTCTTGGCCACTGTATTGTTGATCATTAAGTGTGCTTACTGTAGTGTGTTCTCAAGAGGAAGAAGAGGTGTAGAGTAGGTCAGAGTTTTGGGACAGTTTTTGGCTTCTCCATAATTACCTTAACAAATTGTGTCATTTTGGCACAGTTTTATATGATTGAGTTTCCTACCTGTCCTACGTTCCTTTCTCGGCTCTCTTTTTTTTTTTTTTTGTGTGTGTGTGTGTTGATGGTAAACTCTTTGTGGTAGACTTTGTCTGTTATTTAGTGTTTATTCAGTGCCTGATAAAATGACACTAAGTCTTGCTGAAGGCTCCTATAAATTATACTGTTAATAACTCCAAGTTAGAGCAAAAATGACTTGCAACTCACATCACTATGTGGCCAAGTTTCAGAACTTTTTCTTTCATTTTGCTGTCGGTTGATACAGTTGAATGACTCTCCCCCATTCCCAAATCTGTAACTATGAGCTCACATTGCACAGAAGCATAGGCAGTGAGATTTATTTATCATCCTTAAAGGCCATGAAGAACAAAAGACTTTCATCTCTCTCCTTTTCTTCCTTGACTGTAGGGAATAAGAGGGTACTGATATCTTGGGTTGCTGCCATACAGGATAAAAATCCAATTAATGTAAATCTGCCAGATCGAGGGGAAGAAGTTGTGTGGCTATCAAGAGCCAAAAAACTTCTAGGTAGATCATCAGCAACCTCAGGCAGCATGATTTCCCCAATAAAACAGAAGCTGTATTTTTTTCACCTCTAAATATTAGCCTACCCTTCTTTTTAGCCTGCTCCAGCTAATTTCATGTAAGTTGTCAGATGCAGCAGTAATGAAATTTTAGTCATTTGTAGACTCACTCTAGGATTTTATTGGTGACCTGATAACAAAAGGCAGTGAATGCCATGACCATTCCTTGTTACCTCTTCCAGGCAGCTTTGATTAAACTGTGCTGTGAAGCCAGACTTGGATCAATATGAATGATCTTCATCGAATAATGTACTTAATGTGTTAGGTGCCATTTTATCTGGTTTTGTTAAGATAAGTTGTTTACATTAGTGCAGCAGATTGATTTAAAGTTTCAGAGCTCTGGTAAACATCTAGAAATAACCTCATTAGTTTGCACAATACTATATATAAATCTATAAGCTACTGTAAAAGCTTCTCAGCAGGTGTAAATTAATATAGCTACAATTTACAGTTGAGAATCTGGTGTAGAAACAGAAAACAGTTATTCCATCAGTATTATTTTAAATTATCACAGCTTAACTTGACATAAAGCAAGGACCATATGATCTTCTCTGTAGGCAGTCTAAAGATGTTTACCACAAAGTCTTTTGGAATGTCTTTTTCATTCTTTGTAGACTAAATTTTCCTACCAGAACATGTATATGGTGTCCACTCATTATATAAACATCTCTTCATGGTCAGGCCTTTTGGATGCACTGTGTCCAGTCAGATATTTCTTACACCCATTGGTTTTGGAGGCTATTTAGCAAAACTGAATAAACAAACAAATGTGGAAGCTGTACCAAACATATCATTTGGGGATGTGGAAGCACTTAACATTGTTACAACTGAGTCCGTGTGTAACCACTGAAGGACATATTTGTTTCAGTATGTCTCATGACAGCTTCTTAAAAAAGATACTTAAGTGAATTTAACACTTGTGAAAGGTGCCAGATTGACAGGCCCTGGAGACAAAAGTTCTTGAATTATCAGCAGGCACAGCCAAGCTTTCCACACACACTGTCCCACCAATGTCCCCAACTCTACCTGGAGGGCACAGCGACCAACTGTCCTACAGCTGGGAAATCTGCGCCATCCCGTGCTCTTGGACTATGGGCCAAGAGTCAGTATCTGTAATGCAACCTAAAGGTGAAAAAGCAAGTTCCATAATTACTGCACAGGTGCTGTTGCAGTTGATCATTTTCACACCAAGTTTTCAATTAATCTGTGGAAAAAAAAAATTAAAGCACACATTTACCTGATTTTGCATACAACAAAAATGTGTGTGTGAGCCTCTAGTGAATCCTGTGGTTTTATCTGCCCACACAGGCACATTCAGATGACTATATGAGCAAATAAGTGCACATACATACTGTGAAGTACATTCTTAGATGCCTCTTGAAAAATGAGTCCTTACTGTTTTGTATGTTTGTAATAATCTGTCTCCATTCATAACTCATCCCTGCTTGGTGTCATTACAGCCCATCCTCCCCAGAGATTCTGAACGCAGCTGGCATACAAGTTCAATAACTACCCACCCCATAAAGAGATTGGGTCATTATAGGGTCGAAAGATAGTGCACAAGGAAAACAAGCTTGTGATCTTTGCACTTGGTCATGGTTTTAGAAAAAGCACAACTTCTGCCCTGAGTGATTTACTGGGAAAGTTCAGTCCTCTGTTCTCTTTCAAATTATATTTAGACCTCACTGTGAGTACTGGAAGGGCATGCTTAAGTGTTTTTTTTATTTAGTGCAGAAGGTTAATGACATTTTAAACAAAAGTGCACATCTGTAACCTTGTATAGGCTGATTCTCAACCTGTATATAGGACAAGGCTAAAAACAGAACACAAAGCAATGAGTTTTTATGCTCTGCTATTTTCTATGCTATAGCCAGCAGCTTGAAAGAATTATTACGGAAGCTAAATCTTAATTCTTTCTACTGAGAAACAGCCATAACTAATGTGCAGAGGAGCTCAGCAACATTTGTTTATCTTCCAAAGAGTCACATTTCTTTCTGTTACTTGCCATTGATGTGCATGATAATGTATGTAATTGCACTGGTATTGTGTGTTCTTTGGAAGGTAACTTCTTTATATCCAGAGAGAGTTAGGTGGTGTTTAATTGTCCTACAGATGGCATTTGGGATTGAAATCGTAATTGTTATAAATATCAGCATAAAACCTCATTTGATTATTATGATTGCCTGATTTGCTTACCGCCTCAGCAATCCTGGTGCATCTATCATGCTGTACAACTTTAGGAAGAGTCCATACCAACCTTCAAACTAAGCTGAAGTTTAGGTTTAAAAATTTGGGAGGAAGTTTAGGAGAGAATGTATACTTGGGAGAGGATGTTTTAAAAATGGTAGTATACGTGAACTCTGCTTGAACATCTTACCTTATCCAGCTTTAGATCTCCTGTGCATGTTGTCTGCTGGAAAAAAGAAATGGATCATTTTAGTCATGTCCTTCTTCACAGGTTTGCTCTCTCTAGTACATGGTTTCATGTTTTGTCTAACCTACTTTCAGATACCCAGCGTAGCTAAGTCAGGTTTTGCGTTGAGCTGATTTTTTTGTCTGCTTGTATTTGCATAGTTCCTCAATGGCATGTTCATTTTATTACATAGTTCCTATCTTTATCTGTGTTATGTTATAAATTCCACTTCAGTCTGCTGTCATAGAATCTTTTTGGATGGAAGAGACTTAAGATCATCAAGTCCAATCATTAACACTGCCAAGTATTACCCATAAGTATTACTGAATCTTTTTTCATCAACCATCTTTGTATTATTGAGCCAGTAGATGGTCTTCTGCTTGCAGAAAGGCAAAAAGCTTTTCTTGTCTGCTAATAAGAGGGGAGGAGGGGAATGTTAGGGGCCTTCTCTTACAGAATGACAATACTTCACTCCTGGGAACATTCAGAGGAAGGGAAATGGATGTTTACCTGTTTTTCCTAAGGCATACTTGGGTACCACTGAAACCATTCTTTAGAAGCAAAGGCTTCTGAAAGTTTACCTTCCCTATTCTAAAGCTCCAAGTCTTTATAGAAGTGAAGTATTATTTTTAATTTTGTTTAGGAAAGGCCAGAAATCAGAATTCCATATTAGGGAAGGAAAGAGAGTTTCTTTCATGACTGAGTTAAACAGAAGCCTTTAGAAGAATAGAAAGGGGTTGATTCATTCCCATGTTCATGTAACTTGAATTACAGGGTTTAGTAAGTGAAACAGATCACAAGCTAAACCCTGCAGAGTCCAGAAAGCTCTAATTAACGCCCACAATGAGTAACTTTTCCAAAATTGGTCTTTAATCAAACTTTGCACTGAAAACAAAACAAGGTATCATGGCAGCTTGATAAAAGAGATGCATTGCCAAGGCTGACAGGCCCACAATCAACCAGAACTAAAAATAACTGTTTTGTCTACTAATTTTCTTCTAGATGCTAAAATAATGCACTAGCTACAGTGTAAAAACACTTCCATAGTTACTCAGCCAAGTGACTAAGCTCTAGAAAAGTGAGGCTCCTATAAATGCTAATGCCCTCCCTGATTATGAGCCCTCTTTTGTTCCCACACCTTCCCATCAAAGCAGAGGAACATCAGTGAGGTTGGTGAGACTGGAAGGGGAAGAGGTACCTTCTGGATTCCTTCAGTGCTGGTCATTTGAGGCCAGCTGTCCCTCTCCTCTTGCCGCTGGTGGTGCAGAGCTCAGGCATCCTCACTGACTAACTAGTCTGGATTAAGATAAGGCAGCCACTCATCTTTCTTGTATCTCCTGTGAACAGTAAAGTCCATGTCTGCTACCTTGCACGCTCACAACTTCTCACTCATTCTGGGAGCAGGACTTATCAGTAAGGCATGCAGGGAAGCAAAGCTCATTTTCCTCTTTCTCATCCTCTGATCAGCTGTAGAAAGAGTTGCTCCCACTCCTGTGAGCACCCATCTGAGCCTACAGCAACTTTCATTATGTTTTCACTGTAGCGTGCATAAAAACATGGCTAGAACTGTGGGGTTTTTTCAGATTTGTGATAGATTTCAAAGGGACAAGAAGTCCACTGCACAACCAGGACTAGCAGCAAAATGTAATAAAACTGGAGTCTTCCCTTTATAGCAGATTTATATCTCAGTACAAGAAGGACAGAGACCTGTTGGAGCAGGTCCAGAGGAGGACCACAAAAATGATCAGAGGGCTGGAACACCTCTCCTATGAGGAAAGGCAGAGAGTTGGGGTTCTTCAGCCTGGAGAAGAGAAGGCTCTTAGAGACCTTATAGTGGCTTTCCAGTACTTAAAGGGGGCTTCTGAGATAGATGGGGACAGACTTTTTATCAGGGACTGTTGCAATAGGTCAAAGGGTAATGGTTGCAAACAAAAAGAAGAAAGATTCAGACTAGATATGAGGAAGAAATGTTTTACTGTGAGGGTATTGATACACCGGAACAGGTTGTCCAGAGAGTAGTAGATGGACTGTTTCCTTATCCATGGAAACAGTCACGGTCAGGCTGGAAGAGGCTCTCAGAAGACTGATCTGGTTGTCCCTGCTCACTGCAAGGGGGTGTTGGACTAGATGACTTTTCAAGGTCCCTTTTAACTCAAACTATTCTATGATTCTATTATTTCATTTGGTGAATAGTCTGCTGGGAAACGTGTTACCCTGTTTTTTATGTATCTGTACCTACAACTCACAGTATTTTATGACGAAAATGTTAGAGTCATATCAGTCTGGATCCTAATAAAAATATCCTTCACAGAAGAGGCTGCAATCATATGAAATAGTTCTTTGGCATTAGAGACAAGCTGAAAGAGGATGGCTAACATTGGCTTTAGTGCATCCAGTCCAGGCTGTATTTTTGTGCTATGTGATTACTTGAAAAAGACATTTTCGTTGTTATAAATGAAGCTAGTTTGGTGCGAGAAGCAAGAAGCCCTTCAGTATAGATAGGTCCATAAATGCAAGATGAAATGAAATGTGACAAATCCTTGAAGATACATTTTTATGAAAGAATTGTTTGCGGATACAGACATGCAAATCTGACTGGCTGCTTTGGCTTGTGACCAGGCATGTGTTTGTAAAGACCTGAGTTCCAAATGCAACTGCAACTCTGTAATTGTAACAGTAAATTTAGGGGTCTATTGAAGTCTAAATTATACCAGTTAACTTTTTTTTTTTTTTAACAAATGTTATTATGTATTTAGCATTAAACAGGAAAGCTCATTCATCAGTTGTTGACTTTGAAAGGAGAGAAATCTAGACAAAATCTTCACAAAGATTAGATTTTGAAGATGACTATGCAAAGTGTCGACATTATTGTCATTTAAAACTTTTACAGCTGCAGCAAAAAGTTAGCACAAAATCATATTTTGCAAAGTGACTCACTTCTATATTCCAAGAGCATATTTTTGTTTACTGGACCTGATTTTATTTTGGAGAGGAAAGAATTAAAATGAAGCAAATAAATTGTACAGGGTTGTGGTTTTTTTGGTTTTGGTTTTTTTAAATCTTATATTCCACTACATCATTTTGTATTATCTTAAGTTAAAGTGAGGGAAAAACCCTGAACTGTAAAAGCAAGTAATTTTTTAAAAGCAGATTTTCCTTCCTTGCTGTGATTGTAAACCAGAGACAGGATGTTTAAGAAGAGAGGCAGGGTGTCCAGCTCCTTGTGTTTCACCTTTTTATTGCATTGCCTGATCATTTAAGGCAGAGGCTTGTTCCAGACAGCTTTAATTAAACTATGCTGTGAAACTGTATATAGATCAATGGAAATGATCCATAACAAGAGGCTAATCATGTATTTAACGGTGTTCAGTCCAGTTCAATCACCTTCTACCATTTCTGTGGCTTTATATTCATGTGCCAAAGCCCTGAATGTGTATATGTATTTTTTAATCCATCTCATTAGTGACCATATGCTTTGGCTTCAAGGGGGACAAGAACTGTCTGCAATCTGCCAGGGATTTAGGGACATCAATAATTTGTGAATAGTCATGTTGGTACTGGTCGAAGGGTTAAGTGTTCTGCACACCAGGGGCACATCTTTTGGGACTGGAACTCTTAGTCAACTGTTGGGAACCTGATCCCCTGTGATGCATCTTTTCAAAGTACATGCTGCATGTCAGATCTCCACAGCTGAAGCAATGGAGCTTTATTAGCTCAGGGATTTAAAAACCTGCTCTAAGCACTGTAACAATATCTTTTGGTTAAAAAGTGAAGGAAAGATAGTAGTTGTAATATGGAAGTGATTTTTTTTATGTACTAGGCTAAATGTGATCTTCCTTTTTTGTTGCAATTTTTCTTTTCAATATGAGCTATTAGATTACTCCTCCCCTGCAAATATCCAGTGAAGCAAGAGTATGGCAGCAATCATGGGGACCTGAATTTGGAAACATAAGTAGATTCTGTGGCCTCAGCTCATACTGCCTAAATCCTGCTGAAGCCAGTGACAGCACAGATGTAAAAAAATGTCTTCCTAATAATTTGGAATGACCCTTTAGGGGGTCCCAGGACATTGTTTTCTCTACTTAGTGTGAAAAGCACCTTTAAAAACAATACCTTATGGTGTTAGATTGTGCCATATTATATGGAAGGGCTGCTAAGTCAGCATGAGAGATCATAAAACTATTTGCCTCAGTATCCTGTCCTTACAGAGGAATGGCAGAAATAGTTTGTTATGCCAGAATGTTTGGTGAGAGAGGGAGAGTTTTTGAATTATTTTTATTCATTCTGAGTTTTAACCATATCCCTCAGCTGTACCCAGGTCAATAGTAGAAATGCATAGCGGTGCAGAAAGAAACTCCATATGGAGCCTCACCTTCTCTGATCAGTTGGGAGTAGTGGGGGGTCCACCTTAAAGGATGAAAGCTCACTTGCTTTCAGCACATTTCATGTAGTAATTAATAATAATGCATGCAGACTGTCAGAAGAAATGAAATCATGCACAATAGAGACCACTTGTTTAGTGCTTGCTAATCAGCTGGTTTGTTTGTACTTTAATAAGCATTCTTTATCAGGGCAGATTAAATAAGACAAGTATCAATCGCGTAGTTCCTGTTAAAGCTCCAGTAAGCATACTCACTGTAACCCTCCATCCTTTACTTGTTTTCACTTTTAAGGTCAACTTTTGTATCCATAAGTGATATAAAGGAAAGAGTTTTTTGAAATCTTTGTATCTGAACAGTTACATACTTCAGAAAGCACCCATACTCGTGACTGAGCCTCTTATCTAAAAGCATAATTTGCATGAGTGCAAAAATACAGATTTTGTCTTTATTGGTTTCACTTCATTGAAAATATGAAGTTAGTAATTGGAGGATTTAGAGTAACTTACTATAGCAGGTAAAATATATAGTGTCAATTTTTGGATTGTGTCAGCTACGATTACATAGGCTGACATGGATTTACTAATTGTGCATTGTCTTCTGTGTCATCTTAGAGTACAATTTTATTGTTTTAGCAGACCTAGTCTCCTCAGGGGAAATTTGAGTGAGCAAAACTTTTATCCACAATTTTAAAATGTATAAAGATGCACGTCTAAGGTAACATGTTTTCTTATCAAACTATTTGACTTATAAATACAATAAAATATTTAAAGGCATATGTCCCAGATTTTCATCCACATTTCAATTACATGTGTAGGTTTTCCTTCTGAAGTTTGCACTTGGAATAGAAAGGTGGCTCTTTCTGTCTGGCAACCAAGTCCTGTAGGGCATATTCAAATGTAAATATTGATGTCTATTTTGGCCACCTCAAGAAAGTAAAAGAATGGAGTTATATTTCCAGATAGCCTCACTTTCAAATTCTTCCTTTGAAAGTAATACCTGGTTTTGTTATGGTACCTTTTAGTGCTATATCACAGCTTTTAGAGGTGTGGGGAAAAAAAAAAAGTTTAAGACTATATTTTTACAATTTTAATTGAGGGAAAAGAAGGAAATATAATTTTAATAGGGTAGAATTGGTGATTTTTGAAGTGGTTTGCCTTTACCCACTTCCACTTAATGCCTTCTGAGCCAGCATAGCTATAAAGTTTTCTGAAGTCAAAGTTTAGAGTGGAAATGTTAGTAGCTGATGCTTAATTATCAGGATGCTGCTGAATATCTGCAATACATAGACTGAGTCCCTTTTTACACACAACATGAAGAAGTCCTTTGACCTCTGAGGTGACTGTTGATCTTTGGCTCACCCTTGTCTGTTTTCATCTCTGAAGTCAATGATGTTAATACAAAAGGAAGTCAGCAGAATTTCAGAAGACTGGTGCTGTCTTTGCAGTATTTCTTAAGTAGCATTGCCATTATTACATTAATTTATGCTACTGCTGCCAGGTAACAAGAGAGAAGAGTTTTTACTTCAGTGAGTATAACTACAAAATCCCTATTTTCTCCTGGATGAGGTAACACTTTGACTGAACTGCCTATTCACAGTTTCACAGGCAGGGATGCCATAAAAAAAAAGTTCTGACAGTCTTCAAGTCCTGACCTCTTTACACCCTCTCGAGCCAAGATTGCTTAGTGGTGCAAAGAATTGCCATAATCACAGAAGCTGCAGACAGAAATAGCTTATTGAAACAAAAACCCATGCGGGCCACGCTTTACCATTAGGAAACTGGTTTTTGTAGGGTCATTTTGAGGGTTTTCAGTAGCCATCTTTAAGGGTTCTGTGTGGATGGATTTCTAGAGTGTCGACTGAGGCTGCAACACAGCCAGAAAATGGATGCTAAATTTATTTTTTCCATTCTTTAGTTTTCTTCAATATTCTCCTAATTAGATTGTCTCCATTATTAATTATGTTACCATAATGGGCTTTAAATTTACAAACTTCTGCCACACATACCAATCCCTTTAGAGCTCTTTATAGCCATTCTGAATTTTTAGCAGCTATGCATTCATATATGTTGCCATACCTGAACTTCCTCCATTATATCTTCAATGTGACATACTTCCATTGATTTCAAAGGAAATCATACTCTTTTTTTTTTTTTTTTTTTTTTTTTTAAATGGCCCACTTTAACTTCTAGTAGATTGATGCACCACAGCGGGCTTGAGAGCAGAATTTTGTTTACAGATAACTACATGCTGACATGCTGATCATCCAAATATCAGAAATTACAAAGAACTGAATTTCAATTTGCCTTTAGTTATTTTTACTACCTGCACTTAGTTTCAGCTTGCTCTATCTGTAATCGGCAAACCACTCACTCACTCAAGGTTGAGAAACATGCTTTTAACTGTTTTGCTGAATTATGGCCTTAGGCAACGTGTAAAGTTAATTTCAAATTAGTTGACACGGAGGTGAGAGATGATGGTTCTTCCGTCTACATAAAGTGAAAACTTACAGATGCATTTCACTTCCTTTTGTTGATTGATACTCCACAATAATTTTGGAAAATGTATTTAGAAAGCATTTCAAGAAATACGACACAACAGAAAGTGAGACAAATAGGATTCATTAATTGTTTTATTTCTTTTCTAGGACTGCAAGAATACCTTGAAGAATATTTGGGCAAAAAGACCCCAGCTCTGATTTTAGTACCTGTGGTGGATTTACCTGGCAAGGAAGTTATTCATATAACATGCTGGCTAAGCTAGCAGTTGAAAAGAGATGAATTGATATCAAAGCACACATTCCATCCAGGAAAGAACAAAGGAAAGAATTGATCATAATTATGCTGGATACTTTCATTAAGCAATATTGTTTGATTTAAGCGAAGTCGTATTTAGCTTGTTAATGATGCCTCATGATATGTGACAGAGTCAGCTTTGCATGAGCAATAAAGGTTTATTTTCAAAATATTGTGCTTTTTTCTCACTTATTTTTAGATATGTTCTGGTAATAGCAGGTGGTTCTTGGGACATCTCAGTTGCTCTGATCACATCAGTTCTTTTGCTTGACATATTTAGGCCCACTTGCAATAAACTGATTATAACTTCAGATCTTTTGGATGGAGGTGAAACCAGAACATTAGTTTCAATACTGTTTTAAATAGGTGATTCCTTTCAATGCTATGTTTACTTACTTCAGGCCTGCTCATGAAGACCTTATTTGTGTCCAGATTTTATCCATTTTCTTGCACTGGGAAATAATTATTCAGAGGATTATTCAGGTTGAATGTTTTACCAAAGGTAATAATGGAGATGATGGCCAGACTGTAGGATTTGCCATCCTGCTTTCTGAGGCAATAGTGGGTATCCTTGTGCTTTACATCTGGTAGACAGCTCTTATTAAAGAGCTACCACCAGTAGTCCCCAGGGCTTCATTCTTCTCCAGAAAATCAACAGAAATTTTACCACTGCTTTCATTAAAACAGGCTCAGATACACAGGTGAAGCTCCTATCAATTTAATTGAACTGGTATTTTACTCATAACATGATACAAGATCAGTACAGGAGAAAAAGCCTTTTGGACTTTGCTTGAGGCAGTAAGACACTGTAGAGAAGCCTTATTTTCAGACAAAGGCTTTAAAATTAGACCTTCAAGAAAGACTATCACACCTTTGCCTTGACTGTGTTCTACATCTATATATTCTCATTGCTTCTCTTCCAGTGTGTGAGCACTGGAGCTACATAACCAGAACTCCTTTTGTCCTCTTACACCAGCACGTATCTGAAGTAGCTCCACAAAAGTCATAGCAGTAAGTTTACATTGGGGTGACCAAGAGTTGGACTTAGCACTTCAGTGTCATTTTCTTACCCACTACCAGAAATGCATTTGGCAGCAGCTGACACAAAACCAGAGACTAAAGGTAAGAGTATCTTCCTCTGTTAGATGCTTTGTATGTCCAGCAAACTATGGTGGTTGTTACTTGAAAGCAGTGACTGTTAAATGTTGATGTTCCTTACTGTTACATCAAATGTAATATTACATCAACTGTTACATCTTCACAGTTATTCAAATATTTTTGGAAGGGTGAAGGCAAAGAGGAAGAATCTGTTAACAGTACATTAGCTCATTAGCATTAAGTATCATTTTTAGGTTATACTTAAACATACTTGATCCTTGTTCTTTCCTATGACCAGAAAATTATTTTAATGCCTGGATGTGCCTGTTTTGTTTGAATTCTACTCTTTTAGAAGGCTAAATAATGTTCTTAACTCCCCTGGAAATACCAGTATTTTATTTCTCTCAGTGTGGAGTGCCCACAGACCAGAGACACAAGCTGAACTGAGAAAAGGAGACAGTACTTTCAGAGCTATCAGGATGAAGCTTAATTTTTCATAGATACATACGGAAGCCAAATCGATGGCATGATTTTGTGTCTCCTGTAGGAGTCATTTTTTTCATAGTTTAAAATAAGATACTGAAACACGTTGATCTTTGTGTTTTACTGCATATTTTAAGGTGGCACGCTATTTGCTACTAAAGAAGCCAGCTTTTCCTGCAAGTTTTCCTGCAAGGTTTGTGACTATCTTTCTTTTCCCCAGTAGAGGTGCATTGAAAAATAGGAACACAATGTGTGATCTTTATCTTTTTTTTTTTTTTTTCCTCAACAGAAAAATACAACTAGAACTTCAATGGGTTTAGTTTGTGAATCGCTAATAGTTTGCTGACTTCATCTCCTTGAGAGGCTTCATACAGCTTCTGAGTGGTGTAACTAAAACTGTAAGCTGGGTCTGTAGTATTTTAAGTATGAACAAGGCAATTTGTTCAACATTGATATGCAAGGTGGGTGAGTGAAGTGCTGCTCCATACAGAGACCTAAGACTTTTATAATAGAAAGAAATAACACCATTTTATCTGCCTTATGCCGCTATACTTTCATCATAATTAGTTAGTCCTACTGTGAAGAAATTGTTTCATAGAGCTCTATTTCATTTTCTTTGTAATAAAAGTGCTAGGTGCATATGGGGTGTGGGGAGATCTGTACACACGTGCACATACATGTTTTAGTGAAAAGAGGGGAAACACATCTAATACTCAAAATGTATTGATGCAGAGTTTATTGGTTGGGTTTTTTTCATGACTAGCTCTGAGTGGTTACCCCAGCAGGATTGAATCTTGAGACTGTAAATTCACATACTGTGCTAAGACACTGTTTTTGAGGACTTTATATATGTATATGTATATATATATAAATACACAAATTCCTCTGTTTCTCTGATTTTTACTAAGCCTGCAGGAAGTAAGCCTGCAGGAGAATGTTTCATATGCATATTATGACACAGTAAGTTGCCTGATCTGGGCTCCAGCACTCAGAACAGAGAAGGGCTATGTAATAGGTTGGAAAATGTCTTTTAAAATATAACCCAAGGTTTTAATTTTTCCATTCTGTGCTCTAACAAGTGTTAGAATATGGCTTACATGTCTTTTTCTTTTTTTTTTTTCCAAATCTGTCCTGTTATAGTTCTCTCTGTCAGTGAAATTTTGTCTCCTGCTTCCTTTAAAAATCTGTTTATCAATACATTTAATTGCTTGAAAGCATGTTAAAGTGAACTGACCAAATGGGACTGCCAAGACCAAAACTGATTTAATAACTTTCGTTTTACTCATTTCAAAACCCAGTGATGGCTACAGTACCAGTGAGCCTTTGCAGTGCACATGGCTAAGCTGCTATAAAGGCACCAGAGATGATCTTCCTAAATAGGTTTCAAAAATGACATTGAGATATTTTAAGCAGATTATTTAATTATTTTTTTCCCTGTGAGTTTTATAGTTAGGTGATTCGGGAGTTGATTTGTTACACCAGATAGCATGGGTGCATCTTTCCTCTTAGCCTTCAGAAGTCTAATGGGCATTGGAAGCAGGATGTATCCTGAGTGTTAGGTGATCTGAAGCAGCTTTTCTCCTTCAAGGACATCCTGTTCAATCCATTGTTTCCTGCCTCTGTGCAGTAGTCTGGTCTATCAAAATACAGTGATTGAATAAAATTTTTATTTCAAATAAATGAAATCATAAAAGGTATATACTGCATAGCATAATAGTTCTGTAAATGAACATTGAAATTTTAAAACATAGAAACTTTCCATGTGTCCAGGTTAAATCTTTGTTACTTCTTTCAGGACAGGTTTGCTGAAGCAAACTGAGTTCATTCTGTGTGTTAAAGTAAAACTGGCCAGAGCTTTCTGAGTACTAACTGGCACTTACTATTTAAGTAACCTGCTTTTACTATTATAAATGTCTGGCATTGGGAATACATATTAAGAATACTTGACAATTTACTAATTTATGATCTCTTTAGTTGTATTTTAATATTTTTTGGCAAGCCATCCTGTGTTGATGTATTAGCCAAACATTCAAAATACAGACTTGAGATCTTGAAAGCTTCTTTTTTTCAACTTTCATCTGAACACTGAATATTTTTGACATATTTTAAATTTTAATTTTAAAAAACAGACTGGGTACCTGTGAACTGAACCCGTATGTTACATGCAAGTGCCCTTTCACTGATGACTCACTGCTCACAATTTCTTGGCTTTGACTTCTGTTGTATTAATTCATAGCTAGGATTTGCCCATGGTTTCCTGCTTTTCTCATTTTTTAGAGCACCGTCTGCTCTTTCCCTATATTCCAAATAGTCTGGTTGTTCTGAGGATCTTCTCACAGGATATGCCACTGGAAGCAGTCTCCTTGTCATTGTCTTGACTCTCCATTTCATTTGCAATGTTTGAAAACCATTTCTTGGATATGTCTGTTCATCCTCCATTTCTTATTATATTGCTATTGTGTGATTTGTGCCATCTAATAATGTTTGCATAATTTAATCTAGTTGACAAGATTTAATGTCCACAGTAAAATCAGGATGCACTCAAAATATTGTAAAATTTCACTTTTGCTTTTCCCAGCTTTCAGAAATGCCAGCGCTTCTCTAAATTATGCAGATCTCCAGAGGAAAATAATGTTTCAGAATAAAAAGATAAGCCGAACTGAACTCCCTGAACAAATCGAGAGCTGCCCTGATCTAGTAACCTGTTAGGGGACGCCAAAGTCAGGAGACATAGGTAAGAATGATGCCATAACTTTCCTGGGTAAGTTTAAGCATATCTATTAGTTTTCTTGTGCCTCTATTTCCATATTTGTGTGTTTTCTCACCCTTGTAAAGGTGTTAGCAAAGAGATGCCATGTTGTAGTCATACAACCTGCAAAAACAAAAAGTTTAGACTGAGTGAGCAGCACACTAGAGTGTGAAAGTAATGTTGTAGTGGGAACCAGAATGAATGTGATCACAGATAGCAATTTGCATGAGCACAATCTGGAGAGCTTTTCTCCCAGCACTCTGCCTGCAGCAGTCTCAGATCACCGGAGAAGTCTACATGTAGTAACATTAACCATACATTTTACATTATGATTCATCCCTGACAATCCCATAAGAGGTGCTTGGGCCATCGCTGCGACAGCCACTCAGCCTCCTCTGCACAGCGTGAATGTAGACAGGTTTCTGTGGTTATGCTGCTGGGAGAAGAGCTCCTCCACTCTCCACAGTCCTCCAGGTAGGGGTATTTGCTTTAGCAGAAGCACAGTTAACACAGAGGGACTTCAACCTCAAAGCCACATCACTGGGCAGCTAGTGTTATTACTTTCTGTTACTCATGAGAAGACTTGTTCCACTTCGGATTTTGCCATGACAGAGGAGAAAAAAATCTGTCTTCTGGGCTCCGTAAGGCAGCAGTCTATATTCTCCTTCTGCAACTCCTGCCACTGACAGCTGCTGACAGTACTCTATAACCGTAACATCCTTGGTACACCATATTACTGTCATACCCCTGCTTTACAAGAATGACATCATTTGTCTGAGATAGAAATTGTGATGTTACATTAGGGGTGCATGCTTGTGCAAGAATTTCTTCACCTCTGTTCCCCATGGTTTGGTTGGTAGCTGCTTTGACAGTAGTTTATTTTGTTGCCCATAGAAGAACAGGGGTCCAGAAGGAAGAAATAGATTTCTCAGATCTAAGAGTTATCTCGGTGAAACAAAATTCAGCCCTACTCCCACACAGACCAAACAGTTCTTCAGCAAGACCCAGATACATGCAAATGTAGAGTCTTTTGTAACTGAACCAAATTTCCGCAGCTTCAGAGCTGGATCTGTTAAGGTTCAAAGCAGGAGGTGTTAAATTATATGAAATAATAGAAGGGAAACGCAGACAAGAAGTCAGTGCCAAAGGAATGGTATTATCAGGAACTGGTGAGAAAGCCAAGTTAAAAAGGCAAACAACAGGTCTAAGGACCTAAGGGGTTTATTCTTTATTTATAGGATGTTTCTGAAAGAATGGACCTTGGACTTACATATGAAGAACAAAGAGGAATAAATAGAATATCCAGGCGAGAGAGACGGAATTGAATTTTAAAATGCGTCTCTCATCCTTTCAGTAAGGTAGAAAATGGAAAATGGTTTGAGGACTCTAGCAGTGTGTTTTGGTGTGGCATCTGAAGGTGGAGATGCCTGAAATGAGCAGCCACCGTCTGTGTGCCATCCTGCTGTTAGGGGACATTTCTCCTGGGCATTGCCACAAGGAATGTGACTAATAGGTCTTGACTGGAGGGCTATAGCCCAAGTATGTACTTCTGATTTGTACCTTTGCTTCATCAAGACACTACAATGTTCCAAGATGTTTATTCAGAATTTGCCTTTCATTGTTATGGAACTTGTTTAAAACTATTGAAATACTAAAAGTCAGAATATCTCATATTGCTGCTCAGATTAGGCAAGCCAAATGGGATTCTCTTTATGCTACAGTCCCCAGTGCAGACAAAAAGCTTTCTCAGGTTGAGATCCTGCCACTCATGTAATTATTTAAAGACAGCTCCACTACTTCAGCTCTGGTACTTCACAAGAGGAATGGAAACATTAGGAAAAGTTTTTTTCTTTGATGTAGAATATGCTGCCACTTTTTTGTTATTAAAATAGGAGCTAACTTTAAATAAATAAAATTTTGCCTGGGGGCTTCTGAAAACTAATGTTGTGTTTTGACAGTGTCATTTTTCTGATTCCTGAAAGCATTATGCGAGTTAGCTCAGGACTTCATCATGATTTTTCTTCTGTGCTACATACAGTGAATTATTTTTTCATTTCTGGATTTTATTTGATTTCTCTCTCACACACAGAGTCACTTCAATGTGCAACTTTCTTATTTGACAGGTGCTCCCCAAAGCTGTTTTTTCCCACTTTTAAGGGACAGGTGGACCAACCCCCTGTAGAGGAAGTGAAAGAGAGTGTGTAGTAAAGTGGAGGCAGCTACCACCTCTGAAAGTCTTTGAAAAGGAAAATTAACTAAGGAAATTAAGAAAGGTCACCCAAAATGTAATTATGTTTAAAAAAAAACACACTACCTTCAATGTAGCCATGCCTCTTTAATTGGGCTTGTAAGTTTTATGTCCTCTGAATTCATGCTTTGCTATAAAGTCTATTGATGTAAGGATGATATAGGACTTTGAGAAGAAGCAGATAGTCTTCAGATAACATGATTTGAGACTCCAGTCTTTGATGATAATATATGGCCCTCTAAAAAAAAAAAAAAAAAAAAGAAGTAAAAAGTCATTTAGGTGTATGTTCAACTAGAAAACTCAAATAATGTGTGCTTAGTGAGAGAAAAAAAGATTGCTAACAGCACAATGTGTCATACAGCATAAAGCACGACCCTAAAATTGCACATTGCTGAGCATTGTTAATGTGCTGTGAGCAATTTCATACACTGTATTTCAAACACTGAGAGCATACTATGTATATATGTACATATATCAAGGGTGGCCAAACTTTTTGATATGTGTCACAAAGTGATTTCAAGAGATAAAAAGAGCTGGCCCCAGGCCTTCAATTCCACCTTACAATAACTATCAAGGTTTCAAAATTATATTTATTTCCTATTTGGATAAAACTAAAAGGCTTTAAATGGGAGTTT
This sequence comes from Ceryle rudis, assembly GCA_033439905.1. Lineage (NCBI taxonomy): Eukaryota > Metazoa > Chordata > Aves > Coraciiformes > Cerylidae > Ceryle > Ceryle rudis. The sequence continues at coordinate 50,852 of JAAGNO010017985.1, forward strand.
TCTTCATCATGATTGTATTTTTTTTTCCATTTGGGAAAAAAATACAGAGGAATTGTGTCAAAATGAAGAGGAATTGTGTCAAAGTGTTTATTTTCTTATTGAAAAGGTCAGATTTTCCATTCAGATTCTTTTTTTCCCCTGAAATTACCATAAAGCATTGGACCATGAAAACCTTTCTATTGCAGAACTTGTTGCAATTTACATCTCTTAAAATGTTTGGCTAGAATGCCAAATTCTATTTAAAAGAATTTTTTTTTTTCTCCTGTGATACTTTGAGACATCTTATTTTGAGTAAAATAATTTTGTTGTTAATAGACTTCAGAGATTGGAGCACAATCCTCAGAGACAAGAACTCTTAAATTCTGATGCTGACATTGAACTTTGCAGTGGTTGTAAGTTACATATTTATGGCCTCTTTCCCTCTGTAAAATGAGGACAACAGGTAAGGGTTAGATTAGATTCTTGGGAAGATTCTCTTGTAGGTGGTGATAGGTCTACAGTGAGGTACCTTGTAAGTCTTACACATAATTGGAAAGGAGAACATGTCCAATGCTTTTTATGCCATCAGTTGATGAGGTAGGTAATTTTGATCCCGAGTCAGCCCTGAATTACAGAGATTTTTTAAAATACCACACTGTGAGAATTTTTATTCTGCTCTCTGGTCAACATAGCAGGCTTCAGGATAGTATGGGGATGCTACTGAAGGTAGATTGGCCTGTCTCCATATCATGTCTCCTGCACAGCTGCAGGGTAACTGGCCAAACTGTGTCTGGATTTGTTCAACTCTGCATTACACAGCAATATGTAGCATAGGCATACTTTGATCTTTGGGGCTACTCTTGCATTTTCATGGCTTTCTCTGTATCCTCAAAACTAGAGAACAGTGGTTTTAATATTACTGAGATTTAAAAAAAAAAAAAAATAAAAATTACTTCTCTACAGATTTTGGGGAGTTAAGATCTGCTGATAGAGCAGGAGGATTGCAAAAATTGCTCAGCTCTTCTTTTCAGTCACAGCTAAGGATCTTTCAAATCCAGGTTAAGGACCATAAGCATAAGTGAGATGGCACACAGAAAAAAATCTGAGCATTGTAGAAAGCCTCCTTGGCATGAGGTGTAACAAGAATACAAACTGTACAAAGTTTCATAGATCCACAGCAAGGTGAGAAAACCTTCCATGCTTTTACTCAGATGTTACTTGGATGGCAACAATGCAACTCAGTAGTGAAATATCTTATGTTGCCTTTACCAAGCCCAAGCACTCCACATATATTTTTTCGAAAGCACCAAAGTGACTGGGAACATAATTTGCGTTTTGACTGAGTCGAATTTATGCTCCCAAGCCATATAAGCACCTTTGAAAAAGTGTTTCTTGGGAAGATCATGTTTTGTGATCTAGTAGCTTGAACCAAGTTTATCAGAACAGACTTTATAAATAAACTGTAAAGTCAATCTACTGCAAAATGTTAGAAAAATGTTCATTATTCCTTGTCTATTTTACTCATGAGATTACAGTTTTAGAGGAGCTGCACAGAGTGCCATCCCACTTAGGCTGAATGTTGGAAGAGTAAAGCCTGTCAAAAAAACTGAGCCTTTGCATAGTTACTCAAACAGAAACTGATTTCTTCAGTAGTTAAACACTGAACAGGCTTTCTAAAGAGGTGGTCAATGCCCCAAGCCTGACAGTGTTTATGAGGCATTCAGACAATGGCCTGAACAACATCCTTTGTCTTTTAGTCACCCGGAAGTGGTCAGGCAGTTGGACTAGATTATCTTTTTGGGCCCTTCCAAGTGAAATAGTTTAGTTATTCTGTTATGTTCTATTCTATTCTCTTCCATCCTATCCTATTCTATTCTACTGAATAATATCTGGCCTGTTTCCAGAGCACTGAGCAGTCAATGCTGCTCAATAACTCAGCTGGATCTGTTGTTCAGCGTAAGGTCCCAGCTTTTTGGTAAATAGTTACAGGTTAAGCACGTAAGTTAAAAATTCTTTTGAAAGCCTTTTTAACTGTTCTCAAGCAGAGGTATCACTGATGCTACAGTGAACACTAGGTGCTGGTGTTGACCTGGTTTTTAATCTTTTGTTTTAATCTCACAATCACTCCCAGAAACGAATCGCGATAAAGCTGCTTCCGAGCACGCCCCAAAGAAAGCCTCGGCAGAGTCAAAACCGGTACAAAAGAGGGGACTTAAGTTTTTCTTCCCCTTTCCTCATCGCTCTCTTCCCGGCCTGCCCGCTCCCCTCCCGGCGCCGCCGCCATTCCGCGGGCAATGAGGAGACACAAATGCTTAGGAAAAAAGACTTTGTTAGTTCTAGTACTT
>JAAGNO010017986.1:0-49954 GCA_033439905.1 Ceryle rudis
GGCGTGCCGGTCCGCCCGGAGGCGCCGGCATGGGGGAGGGGGGAGGGAGATTTTCGGGGTGCGCGCGCTAATTTTTAAAGCCTTTTCACTTCTTTCTCCGAAATCAAATGGCCGAAATTGTCGGAGAAGTGCCCCCGCCCCCGCTCCTGGGCTCTCGCCTTTGTTATGCTGAGCCCGGCACCGGCGAAGGCGTCGCTAAATGAATAGTAAATTGTCTTTAAAAGGCGCTGGCAGGTGATGCCCCATCCGTGGCCAGCTGACGGCAGGAGGCGACCAGCGCTGTGGCGCTGAGACACAAGAGGCGCGTTGGGGAGATTTTAAACCCCTTTCTTTCCCCATTTAATCCACTTCCCACCCTAATGTGACTACTTCCCCGGCATACTGCGTGCCCGGGGAGCCGGACACACAGGGTAGTCAAGGGCGCATGTGTGTAATTAATAAAGTAAATTAAAGGGTTTTAAAAATTAATTCTACTCATTTAGTCACCAATCTGTTAATGAGGCATGAAAAGCTCCCGGGATCGATACTCGGGAGTAAAAACGAAGTAGGTGAAGGAGGTGCCTGCAGAATGGTAAAAGGTTTATAGAGGAAATATCCGTATCTCAGGCGATATAAATATATATAAAAGGATGCTATGCATAAACCTTTGCCTGCTCTGTCAGGGTCTGGATTCCATCAGCGCTATGCAGGCAGCCGCGGTCTTCCTGCTTTATAGGGCTCCAAACTTTCCCTTCTCCAATACCGCGGGGCTTCAACCTTCGCTCTGCTGCATCCTCCCAGCCAAAGCAGCCTCTAGCTCGTACCATAAATATTAATACTCTGCGTTAGTGCGGGGCATAATTATCTTCCCGTAATTACAAATTCAACCAAAAATTGAGCCTGCTGTCATTCAGGCACCTCTAAATATTGTAATTAGGGGTTTTTTTTATGTCAAGTGAATCCCTGGGCTGAACGTTAGTCCTTGTATGCAGCCGTGCAACATGTAAACCATATGCCGTGTCGTGCTGCTTGGGAACCCCCACCGCCGGGAGATGCCCGCCCCGCGTCCCGACTCCCGGGGAAAGGCTCGGCTGGAAGCGAGATGCGCTGCAGGGGGCCCCGTCCTCAGCACGACGGCCCGCGGGGGTCCGGCGGCCGGGAGAACGACGTCCAGCAGCGGCGGCGATGACCAGCCGCGGCCGCTCCGCACCGGCACCCACAGCTGCCCTGGGCCCATTTTGTCACCGGCCTCACGTCCCCCGCGGCCGCTGGGCAGCCTCCTCCCGCTGAACCGCCCCGCTGACCGAGCGCCGTGCGGGAACGCGCTCCCGCTGCCGGCCCCTGGCTCCGCCGAGAGCCGGGGCCCTCCCCGGCGCGACGGCCGCCGGGGCCGGTAGGACGGGGCAGCGACGGTAGCGGCCGCCGGGCGGGCTTTGCCGGGGGCCTCCCCGGGGCCTTTGTTCGGGGGCCGGAGGGGAGCTCCGGCCGCCCTCGGATCCCGCAGGGCCTGGGCTGGGATCTTCGAGCCAGTCAGGATCGCTGGGGGACGGCCAGCTCCTCGGCTGGGTGTTGAACCGGGGCCAGCTTCTAGCACCGGTGCTAGGGCCGACGTCTGCCCGTGCTGCCCAAATTCGAGTCTGTTCCCATCGTCTTTTGGGGGTGGGAGAATGAGTCGATCTTCTACCTGAATCCCTTGACTGGCCTGGCACTGTGCAGCTGAGCTCAGAGAGCTCAGCGCAGTGCCGCGGGGTGGAAAAAAGGTGTAGTCGTGCCTCTTTCCTCAACATGCCGTCTGAGAAGTGGGCAGAGCCTGGTGCCCTTGCTAAGGACTTGTCACCAGGGATCTAGGTCCTTTTTCAGGCTCATGAGCTAAGACTTGTCTTTCTCCCTCAGCAGGGGTAACTGAGGGACTGTTCTGCTAAAAGATGCACATCCTTCTGGATGAAGCTGGGGTGCTGTGCAGAAAGGAATACCAGGTTTGTTGGGCCAGCAAGACTGTGATTAAGAAAGGAGCCCAATGTCTGTGCTGAGGACCTTCTGCCATAGCAGAGGGAGCCTGACTCTGCCCCCCCATGAGATTTATGCACTTCATGTGGTGATTCTCATAGAAAATACATAAGCAGCCTTCATGTCAGATGCTAGGGCATGCCCTAGAGTAGGGGCTCTGCTAGTGTTACTGTTGGCAAAGTCTTAAATCCAGTGTGCTGCCTTCCAGACTGGAATGGTGGGAACTAATATTCTGCATGGAAATCAAACTTTCAGAAAACTGCTTAAAAATGCAAGTTTGCAAATGAGTGCTCCAGGAGCAATGTGCCACAGCACCGAGTACAGAAGCTGTATGAGCTCATCATGTCTTTAGCCAGAAAGGAGGTATCGCTGGGTCTGGGTGCACTCTCACGTTTGCCGGTAAGGCTGTGTAAGGAGCTCTTCCCCTCTTATCTCCAGTTTATTCATTCTTGTCCTTATGCTGCCTGCTGTGCTGTGCTTGCAGAGCTATCTGCATGGCCATGAGTGATGCAGAGTGGAGAATTGTTATGGCTATTTTTTATCCCTCCCCTCCCCAGGTCTAATAAATCTGAATTCTACTGGGAAAATGTGCACCTCCTTTCCCAAGACACACTCCCACGCTGCATTTTAATTAACACAAGTCACACAGAATTCACCTGAAGCTTCTGATGTCCCAAGCCAGGTAATAAAGTGCAGGATAGATAGAATTCTAACTGATTAAAAGTTTATTTTTTCGTGATGTGTGGTGTTCTCAGTGAGAGGTTTTGTTTTGTTTTGTTTTTTTTCTGAGTGGGAAATTCACACAATAAAATACCACCAAAAGAATAAGTACGTAAAACGAAGCACTCAAAAATTAGGAAATGACAGGATGAAACTTTTCCCTACAAGGTGATGTGGCCTTACTGTAAATGGTTTTTGGTCCATTTTGATTTTGAGATTTTACACCATCTTTGGTTCAAGACTCACTCGTTCAGTACAGAAGGTACCTCATGCCCTTCAAGTCCAGACTGTGTTTCAATCACCATCCTCCCCTTGCACGGGCTGTGCACCTGTGTGTGCAGCAGGAGCAGGCAGCGTGGGAGGGGAAATGCTGCAGGCAGCAGGGCAGTGCTGCCTCTGCTGCAGCTCATCTGTCCCCTGGGCTGGTCCCCACAACAAACTTTTCTGAGGTGGCCATTTTGTGCTGTTCCTATTTCTGGTCCTCAAAGAGCAGCTGAGACCTGAGCTGAAGTGAACCTGATTTGGGAAAAGCTTCTGTTGAAGTTGTTGAGAGCTACACTGCAAATCCGTGAAGCACTACAGAACGTGAAGATATCACAGGGTTTCCAGTGTGTTTCCAGTTCCAGATCCAAAACTGAGGGCACTATCATGTCTTACTGTCCATGCCCAGACTCACCTAGGGCCTTTCTGTCCATGGCCCAGCACCCCATGTCAGCCCAGCCTGAGGCTGTCAGTCCCTGCCCCAGTGATGCCACAGGATGCTGTAGCCCCTGCCTTGCCAGCCCCGAGTGAGCAGACATCCCTTGTTGCTCCCTAATGAAAACCCTTTTCAGCTTTGAGTTTTGTGTTTCAAGGTCTTGCATATACAACTAAGAGAATAATGCCACCTTGCCTCACAGTGATGTAGTGCAAATAATTTAGTATTTCTAATGAAACGAGCTAGCAAGGTGGGAAGACTAGAGAAAGCCCGTCAGAGAAATTACTGGCACAGTGAGAGGCTGGAGACCCCCCCCCAGAACACACAACAGCAGATCCCATCTTAAAGCAACCACATGGGAGTGAAGAACCTGATGTTTTGTGTTTTACTCTTTGTTGTTGTTTTCTTGAGCAGCTAAATTGCTTAAAAACAAAAAGCTCCTTTGAAAGTTATGAAGCATATTATCTGTTTTGTAAAACTGAAAAGAATATTTCACTCTGTAATGTTTTTCAGTGCATAGTCTGTTACTTGCCTCCTCCCTAAATTTTAACTGCTGAAGGGGGATATGGTGGCAGAGGTGACCCTATTGAAGTCCGTGTGAATTTTCCCCTGACTCCAGGAGAGACAGCATTTCACATGGGGCAAAAAAATTTATATTCTTTTGTTTCCTTGAATTCAGTCAAGGTCAGTGTGGATTGGGGGAGCCCTAAGTGTTACAGAAAGCTGCTTCCTTGAGACTGCAGATACTGTTCCTGTTTTAGGTAAACCAAATTGTGTTTTAAATTCCAATTTCAGAAGCGAACACAGATGTGATAATTACCACTTATGAGCCGAAAACTAAGATTGTGTAAATGGGTCAACATGTTGCCTGGGCTTGAGCCAGGGAAGTGTTTTATTTAGGTTACAGAAACCATAGTTTGTTTAGAAAGGAAGTTTTAGATTAAATCTTACTCTTTTAGGAATAGTCTAGTTAGTGAAGCTTGTGCTATCATTAGTTCTCAATCATTCTGCAGAGACACCATCTGCTGTATATTTTATTTGCTTTGTAGATTATTTGTAATAGTATTAATAACATTGTTTGCAACGTTAAGAATGTAGGGTTGCTGTGAACTTGTGCTTAACTGTGTGTGTGAAACTGATTTGGGATAGTACTTGTTCAGCCAGTAACATACCATCTGTGAATCTGCAGATAGCATTTGTTAGCAAGGTTGGTTAGAAAGCCCTGCCATGCCAGTGTAAGTGCCCTTGCCCTCAGTATGAGCTTTGCCCCAGCGGCAGCGGCAGTGTCGCCCCCCTGATGGGTGGGCAGCTCAGCAGGAGGGATGCTCGAGGAGTGGTGCTGGCTCATTTGATCTAATAACATGGAAATGGCATGCAGGTATCTGGCCTGCTTGGTGGTGGCGGGAGGAGTGAGGGTGGGCTTCAGAGGAAAGAGGACACTTCACTTGACAATACATTTTTGTGCTGATAAAGATTTTCCTTTGAGTACTTTCGGAGCAATGAAAAGCAGTTAATGAGATGCAGAGTTTCTCTTTGCTCAAGCTCTCATATTGTGCCCATTGCCAGAGTCTGGCCCTTGCTAGCTGTGCTAGCATAGTCTCAACTCACATTTTATTTGGGCTGAAAAGAAGCCCTTTGGTAGGCAAGCCTTGTGCCCCACAGCTCGGAAGAGGAAGCAGGAGAGGGACCGTATCCCCTGGAAACTGCAGGGGGCACAGTGTCATTACGAGAGGGCTGGGATAATTAGATGCTGTTAACTTGCCTTCCCTAAGAACAACCAAGATGGGGTGTTCAGTGGCAGAAAATCAAGTCCCAGCTTTTCTTACTTCTCCATGTAAAGGTGCTGGGGTGTGGTGCTGGGTTTGCACTTTAGCTCACTGCCAAGCGAGAAGTGATACCTGCTGGAATCACTTCTTCACTTGCAGCAGCAGTGGTTTGCTCAAGGAGCTGGGTGGCCCAGCCAATCCTTTGGGTTCATGGTGTGTAGCCCAAGGTGGTTCATCTGCAGCTGTGCTGGCAGCTACAGTGGGCTTTGAAGCATGGGCCAGCTGGAGCAGACAGTCAGTGAGCCAAGGCAGCACAGTGCCCTCCAGTCAGGTGCCGAAACCGGCGCTGAACTGAGAGGCAGCTTCACAGGCACCGATGCAAAATGACAGTGAGGCCTGTCAAGAAGCCCCATGTCACATCAGGGACACAGCCCCTGTCATCCTGTTACAAGCACAGCATTTGCTCCTCTCTTCATCAAAAGGGATGTGATGCAGGGGGATTTGCTAAACACCCATCAAGGAGAATTTGAGGGAATAGGTTCACTTCACCTTTTCAAAACATCAAAAAGCATGGAATATAAAGGAATTATTGTCAATAGAATACTTTCTGCTAATACACAATACTTTGAAATATATTAGTTTGGAAGTGGAATCTATTTGGTGTTACTTTTGGTGTATTTTTCTTACATCCAGCTGTGAGGGGCAGATCCCTCTCATCTGTTCCGGGCCAGCAGAATGAGGCATTTGCTTTCAATGTGGGTACACAGATATGGCCATCTGAATGGTATCTTGTGTTTTTTTCCCTGCAGAAATGCCTTGTACAGCTGACATCACCAGTTCAGCAATCTACAGTGCTGAATAATCGTAAACATGTTTGTCCTACTTATTGCCCTGGAGGATTTTTCCACTTAAAATATTTAAAGAAATATGTACTTGCTGCGACATAGGTCTCTTTTATAAATACTGCCAGATTATGTTAATGTTAAAATCGTAGACTTAGTAATGATTTTCCCACAGTTAAAAATCAAAAGGTTTTGCCCATAGTTAAAGAACTCTCTGCTAGCTGAAAATGTTATAATTGTCTAAGCAAAACCATTTGTTTTATTTATAGAAAATCGTCCAATATTAAATACCTATGTATGAAGAGACTGTTTTGTGGTCTTAGAACTAATAAATTACCTCTAGAAACATTTTTCCTCAGGTGTGTCATCTCCGTGAAATACAGCTAGAGCACTTGCTTTTTTACACTCGTGATAGCATTAGAGTTTGTGAACCTTTCACCTCTAATATTTGTCTGAATGGAACAAAACAGAAAATACAGGTTGTTGTTTTTTTTTTTTTTCCTCCAAATTATGCCAGTGAAAATGAGAGTTAACAAGAGAAAACCACTAACAATTTTGAATAATAATATGATATAAGGCTCGCTTACTCTTGTGTAAGCTTACTGTTTATCCTTGGAAATAAAGAAGAGAGTGTCTGGGGAAATGATGTTTCCAGAGCTGCCAGGAAGCACTGTTAATAGTTTAATAGAATTTATTGTAGAATTTGTTAGAGTTTCAACAAAAATCCTGAGATAGAGTTAACTTCCTAGTTTTGTTTTCTCTTGGTACCAATGTTGTTTGCAGATTATCAGTCAAATAAAGTGTAATGATTTATTTATATCCTTTGCTACAAAGTTAGTGCATTAAATAAGTTTATTAAATATCTGAAAAATAATGTTTATAGTAGTACAGTGAGTTGAATCATATATATTCTCCCAGTCAAAAAAGAAGGGATTTTTCCATATATCTGTCACTTCTGTATGTATTTTACAACAGAAGGATACATTTCAGTTGGTGGAGATTTCACCTACATTTAGATGACTGCACTTTTAGTTAGTAAATGAGTGAAATGGAGAAAAGTGTGCCAAGTACTTTTCATAGATGGAGTTATTTATAATCTGTTTTTCAACTCAGCAGGTTCCTATGATGATGGGGTACTGACCAGAGAAGAAAGGGGCTGGAGATTCCTGCAGATGAAGTGCAGCTCAGCATGTAGAAGAAGATAAACCCTCCCCACAGTCTCTACCCCCCAAATTGGCAGCAAACCCTTGCCCCAACTTGGTCAGCTCTGTCCCTGCAAGAGGTTGAGCACCTGCTCCAGGCAGAGCCCTGAGGGGCTGCTTTCTTCTCCCTTCAGTTCTGGCCTGTCAGCACCTTTCTGCAGCAGGGACCAAGCTCTGCTATTTCTGAGGAGAACAAAACAAATCTGTTAATCATCCTTCATCTCTTCCAGCACTTTCTACATATTCATGTTTTTTTATTAATTCTGAGCTCCAGTGAAGCTTTGCTGTAAGTAGGATGTTCATGTGGTGTCTCAGTGTCTATTATCTTGAGGGATCATACTACCACTTTCCCTTGTGCAGGGTGCTGACAAAGGTGTCCTTTTTTTACCTGGACACCTGTTCCAATGAAAAGTTGTAGGAACTTTGTAGCTCAAAGCAATCTATATTATTCTGTCAAATTTGGTTAAAGCTGGCCAGAGAATTTGAACAATTACTGGTTCATACACATACAGAGACACATGGTGCCTGTGCATCTCAGTTTCCTTAGGAAACAAAGTTAAAAATGACATCTGTATCTTTTCCTAAGATCAGGAGCCAATTTATTACATCTGTGTGCATGGGGAAATCCTTTCTTTATGACTCTTGTGCTCAGTGGCAGAAAGTTTAAATGCAAACTTGAAAAAAAAGAATAGATGTCTTTATGGATCGGTACAAAACTTATGTGCCTGGCTAGTGTCCATAAAAGAGCTGGGTTGAAAACCAGTACCAGGGTCAAAGAGGACAATGGCCATCCAGCCCAAACTAGCAATGCAGTTGTTCCTTGGTTCACACTTCTATGACTTGTTTTCCAAATTTTTGCACTTTCGTACAACTGTCTGTAAGGAAGATGAGAGATCTGGAGAAGTGGGCATCAGAACTGCACATAGTAGTGGTCTTGGGAGTGAATTGTACTGTAGTAAAATCAACTCCTTTCACTCAATATTTCCATTTTCACTTTATGCCACAAGCTTGTGTTCTGGTGCTTATTATAATCATAGAAGCATAGTATTGTTTTGGTTGGAAGAGACCTTTAAGACCATGGTTTAGCAATGGACATGTAGAGTAGGGTTGATGATTGGACTCGTTGATTTCAAAGGTCTTTTCCAACCTAGATGGTCTCAAAGATCTTTTCCAAACCAGATGATCTCTATGATCATCAGTTTTAACCCAGCACTGCCAGGTCACTACTTAAACCATGTCCAGACATACACATGTCTTTTAAATACCTCCACTTGATGCATTTTAAATACCTAAACTCACCCTTCTTTTGCAATCAGCAAATAGCTGAGAAATTTTCTGTTGAGCTGTGCCTTACGTTACCTTCCAGTCCTAGTGCACAGTTGTTACAACCTACTTCTGCTGTCTGTTGCTTTCTTACCTTGAGTGGCAGATACGTTTGTAGTGGATCTAAGGATGCCAGCCTGAGTCCTGTGGTTCAGCATTAGTCCATGTGATACAGTTTCTGGGGTTTTTGGGTTTGCCTTCATTAAAAGTTCCTATTTTGTCATAAAGGTGCTATAACCATTATTTAATGATTAAGGCAGTCAAATGATGTTCTGGACAACTGGAGCTTATCCTTGCCATTGCTACGGGTGTCTGCATTTTCCTGGTCAAATTATTTAAGCCAAATCTTCTATAGGCAACCACTGTTTTCGTGTTTGTGAAATGAGACCTTTGGGAATGCTAGACACACAAAGGTGGATTTGACACAATGAGAGCTGTGCTTTGAATCTATGAAGTCCTATATATTGTCCAATGCTTTGAAAAGGAAGGCTTCTGATATCTTAAATTACTATTTATTTTTTCCTCTAACGTGTCTCTAGTTCAGTTCATGGTCTGTAAAATGGGACTAGTAATGGTGTCTCCCACCTAACCTAGGAGGAGAATAAAATAAAAAATAGTGAAGCTTTTTGATACAGTGATGAATGTCCATAAGGAAATTAGTGACTCCTTTTGGATAGTAGAGTTTAAATAATGCATAAAAATAAAGTATTGGATTATACCTTGAATAATAGGAAGAAAACAAAATGCTAGGCTTCTGTTCATTAAATGAAGGCTGTCTTCTCTTCATTGAATAACACAGAGATCCTGTGGCAGAACAGTGTGTGATCATGTAGTCAGAAATCAGATACTAAAATCTGATGAACGGGTATGCATCTGGAGGCAAACCAAAGTCACACAGATCTTTACTTCTATTGTTTTCCCAAATCCAATATCATTAATCTACTAATGTGTTAAATATTTTATTTCAAGAAACTGATGGAAAGATTATTTACCAGAAAAAAAAAAAAAAAGAACATCATGAGGTGTTCTGTATGTCCATTTCCCCATACTCCCCTCCCTGCCTGTTGCCATATACATGTCGTAAATTCTCTACATTGTTGCTCTCTAAGGAACTGTGCAACTGGTTCATTGTTCGTATGTCAGTTTGCATATGCAAATGGCACAATGCCATACATTTCAGTAGCAGAAAAAGCCGGTTCTATAATCAGGAAAACTAGCAATTAATGAGGTGGGAGTAGGATCAGCTATTGCTATAGGAAAGAACAGCAGGCTTTTGTGCTGTTTCTCCATGATTTTTGTGGCTCCACTTAGGTTTTAAAAATGTTATGTAGCTGAGACAGTCCCTGTTTGTTGTTTTTCTGGTTATTTCTGCCTTCTAAGGGCTCAACACTATGTAAACATAAAATTGGAAACTTACTGACTTTGAAAATGAATTTAAAAGTCAGGAGACTTGATTCGGAAAAAACCCCTAGGTAACTGAATAGCAAGCTTTTAGAAATCTCGTTTCCTCAGCAGATGTGTTGCTCTCCAAGTTGCCTTACAGCTAAAGGTGAGAAAATAGGAAACTGAGGCAAACTTTCACCAGAGGTAAGCATATGTAGGAGCTGGGAGATGCTGCCTGGAGGCATCATGAGCAGGAGATGCTGCCTTCTGGACATTTGCTCTGCCATACTTTCTGTATACACTTACACATAACCCTTGTATTTATCTACTAGCACTCTATCCTGGTATAAACTAACATATTTTACAAATGCTTTTGGATCGTAGCATGGTATTTAAAAGGAAACACAGATGTTCGAGAGCAATTCAGAGAGGAAATGAAAAGAGGAAGAGCATCTGGAGACTTGAGTCTGGGTTGGGAGCTCTGGTTGTTGGTTGATTTAGTACTTCTGGGTCTTTGCAATCAGATCTGGCCTTTCTGCGTTTGAGTAGGTGCCCCAAAGTATTCCCCAGCATACCTGACTTTGCTCTAAGCATGGGACTATGCACTGTGCAAGTTCAAGGCTCTGGAGGAAGGACTGACAGCTGCCGAATTGCTTTGACGCCAACTTCAATTGCAACATTCACAACCACATATTTTAGATTCCTTTCAGTTCTTATCAACCTCCTGGTCCTGTCAGTGTCCAGAAACAGTTGTCTGTATTAAGAAAACTTTGGCAAAGGACAATCACCCAAAGAGAGTTGCGTCTGGGGACACTTCTCTACCTAAGAGTTTGTGTTTCAGGCACTGCTCTGAGTTCAGGTAAAGCTGGTAAACCTGCTTCTTTTTTAGATTACATAGACAGGCTTACAAGCATCTGCACAACAAACTGTTACACCACCTGTGGCAATGATAAATATTTTATACTCTGCAGAATTTATGTCTTAACAAAACTCTTGGTTACAATAACCTGCATGTTTCTGTTGTGCTTATGTCTGTTTGCTGGATATCTGTACATCTGAACAGGCTTGACAGAAAATTCTTGTGTTATGGAATACAGAGGTTGGGAGCAGTTTTATGTTGGAAATGTAGTGCAACATTATCATAATTCCCTGCTATTTGTTGTGAGGGGTGTTTTCTTAACATCCCCACAGCCCTGTGCTTGCTCTCAATGTTTCTTTGTCCTCAGTGAAACAGGAGATTTAGTGAACGCTAAGGCTTACATAGGCAGTCTCTCTTCTGAGATACATTTTATTATTTAAATGAACTTATTTATATTATGCAGCCATCCGTTGACTTTGTCAGTGCATAGTCCTGGAAATACTGAGGGAATTATCTTTTACTAGCCGGGATGTAGTTTTTGTCTCCTAATGAGTAATATAGGTGTTATCTGTGTTTAATGTAGAAATTTCTTCCTTTCCTTGAGCTTTGGTGCTGTATATCATACACTGTCTAGATCTAGTCAAGCTTAAAAGTAACAGAGAAGACATTTGATGGAGATCAGCCTTGAGGTCAGATCTTTGTTGTCTTTGGATTTTGCTGCAAATAGTTTGCAGGAAAGGGTAGAATCAGTGAGATGGGAAGGTGCAGGGAATTGTTTTTTTCCCAGAGTTCTTTTTCCAATTTACATATAAAGTGATCAAAAAGCCTTATTAATGTAAATTGTATAAACAGATTTTTTTAGTATTATTAATTTTTTTTTCTATTAGAGGGGACATTTTATTCTGCTCTGGGGTATTGACCATTTTAATTCTCCAAACACACTATTCAAACCTCCCAGAGGTTTTCTGCCAATACAGCTAATTCAGGCTCCTAGGACAGCTGAGGGAAAAGTATGAGAACACTGGCAACACTTGTGGAGGCCAAAGGTATTAAGGGTTCAGAGAGGGGTAGGTCCACTGAGGGCTATTAAACGTAATGGTCCAGATGCAACTGTGGTGTTAGAGGAGATGTAGCCTCTAAATGCAAACTGTTTGGTTAGATCAGGAGATTTTTAAATATTACATATGTGAGTTTAGAAATGTTTTTATTTAGCATGTGGTTGTTTTCTAGATAACAAAATCATGTATGAGTGTTGCAGTTGTATCAGGCTTTTTTATTTCTCAGGAAGGGTAGAAAAGAAACGTACCCTTTATGAAGCTTTCTTTAAATAATATAACTTATAGTAGAGTATGATAACTTCAGGTTTGGGCAAGCTGGATGATCATTTTTGAGTGACTTGGCTATTCTTTTTGGAAATCCAGTAGATTTGTAGCAACATGAATAGGATTTAGCCATAAATGATTAGAAATTATCAATAGTAAATACATGAAATTTGGATAGCCACAAATTACATAAAGTAACAAAAGTGGTATCACTAGCAGAACGCATAAAGACATGTACATATGGGTTATGGTGAGCTTCAGCATTTAGAGGAAAAATGATGAAAAGAAAGAAGAAAAGCAAGCTGCTTATGGAAATAATTTTCCAGCTATCCTGGGTCATAAATAATTTGTGCCAAAATACATGAAGCACTAAAAATATTTCTTCAGTGCAGGTTTGGCTGTTGTAGTATCGGACCAAGCAGCTAAATTTGAACAACTGCTGTGTGCATAGGTTGCATAATTAAAAAAAATTGTTATCCCTTCAGGTATAATGGAATATCTGTCAGTTAGGACACAGGGACAAGTTTGAAGCCTTTAACATTTTACAGAAGAAGAAAGAAACTGCATGCATACAAAAAAAGCCCCACTTAATTTCTTTATAAAACCAAATGACACTATTGTTGACTCCATGTGAACAAGAACATGTGGGGTTTTTTTTTGTTACCCTGCATTCATTGTCTTTTAAAGATAATGCAAGTTTTGACGGTGCCTTTATGTGCCATCGTTCTCTTCATAATGTGAAAAATGCTTTCATGTTTCTGATAGCGAAATGATAATTTGCAATCTTGAAGAGATTGTCACATAAAGGAGATTGCATGTACTGAACTGCATATGCTGCACAGATGAGGTAATGTCTGTGGTGCACACTTGAGATTAACCTGGTTAAAGCACAGAATACCATTTTAATGATGAATTAAAAAACAAAGGGTGTGCGTATGAACATATTACTTTGGGTGAAAAGGTGAAATCCTTCTCTAAGAAGGTTAAACATGAGAGAAAAACGCTATGCTGCAAAAAATGAGCTGCAGAATTAATGCATTGTCAGAGGGAGTTTGGCGAAAAAGAGTATCTTCCCAACTTGACACATGACTTAATGAGGGACTGAAGAAATGTAGTGGAGGTGTAGAGGGGAAATAGATAAAAATAATTCCAGTTTCCTCTTACCATCAGACTTCCAGGTGTTATGTGTTTTCTTTGTCTCTTGAGTCTAATAAAAGACTTGTGGGATTCAATGAAAATATTTTTGTCTCTGTATTCTATTTTCCCCCAATAATAGAAATTTTGAGAAAAAAATGAAACACCACGGTAGTCCAAAAGGCATTTCTTTAGATGATGTAGGTTGCAAATTATTTCCTTTTGGGACAAGCAGTATAATCCTAGGTCATAGTTCAGCTTTTAAACCAATTTTGATCTATTTTCACAAAAATACAGCTTTAAGAAATGTAATTGCCAGAAGGTTTCAAAACCTTACTATTGCACGTGGTAAGCTATGTCGAAACATATCCTTTAGAAAAGAATTTAGATATGATCAGTTCATATGCTATCTGAAATAAACTGGTTTATATACAATGTGGGGGGAAGAGCATGTTTCATAGATTATTGCACAAAGCTTTAGAAATGTGGTGCAGAATTGAATATCTATATAATTTTTAGCAGTTGCTGAGACTTTGTAGCCTAATGATTGAGAGTTTTTTTTCATTTTCCAGATGTTAGGAATTACAGTCTCTGCTGTGCAAAGGAACTTTTTGCTTTAATTATATGTATTTCTTTTAAACTAGAATAATAAGCTGCTTCACTAACATGCTCCATTTATCACAATGGTCTTCAGAGTGCACCTTTAAAAATAGATTTTGCATAACTGCAGAAGTGGAAAGGAAAGCTGAGCGGTAGTTTTATTAATTGAAGAAGGTTAATCTTGTATGGTGAACTTATGCAGGTAATCACAAATCGGAGCATAACCTCAATTGTCTGCTGATGTGCTGTTTCAATTAGTTACAATGAAATACATTATATGAACAGGATGAAGGATTATATTCATACACAAATCCTTAGATAAATGTTTATAGTGATAGAATATAATTCTTGATGAGCAATATATTGTATATAATGTCAATAGTCTTACCAGCCAGTGAGTGTTCTTTCCCCTAGAAAGGCAGCTAGAAATACCAACAGAATCATAATTCAGGTTGGTGGGCTCTAACTCAAGGAGTGCTGCTTGAAGTCAAGCTGCAACTGCCAGTGAAAAATTATTTTAGTTAATGCACCTTCCTGCACAGCATCTAGAGAAGTAAGAGGAGAGTGGTATTATTCCTGGGTTTGCTTCATAGAATCATAGAACAGTAGGGGTTGGAAGGGACCTCTGGAGATCATTGAGTCCAACCCCCCTGCTAGAGCAGGATCACCCAGGGCATGACACACAGGAACAGATCCAGGCAGGTCTTGAAAGTCACCAGAGAAGGAGGCTCCACAGCCTCTCTGGGCAGCCTGTTCCAGGCTCTGTCACTCTCACAGGGAAGAAGTTTTTCCTCATGTTGAGGTGGAACTTCCTGTGATTCCCCTTGCTACCATTACCTCTTGTCCTGTCACAGGGCACCACTGAAAAGAGCCTGGCCCCTTCTACTTACTACCTACCCTTCAGATAGTTGTAAACATTAATAAGATTCCTTCTCAGTCTTCTCTTCTCCAGGCTAAACAGCCCGAGGGCTCTCAGCCTTTCCTTCTGAGAGAGATGTTCCAGTCCCTTCATCATATTAGATTTCAGATACAGATTAGTCTCTGTTTCCCAAGCCCAACACCATCAGCAGTGTGGCTGCTGCCACGATGTGTTTCATTTTAGCCTCCAAGCAAAGGCTGCCATACTCTTTGTTGCGTGCAGGGGATTTCCCAGACAGAAATCACTATGCTTTTACTGGGCATAGCATTTGCAATGAGTCTGAAGCTTCTGGGAAGTGTTGGATTTACTGTAACTGTGCAATAAATTTGGCACTCGGGGAGTGTTTTGGGCTTTTTGTGAATATGTGAATCAGCCATGCAGTCTATTAATGGTGAATCTGGAGCTTCCAGGCAGTGTTTAAATTATGGTGTGTGAATGTGCAGTTAGAATCACGTGTTGGTTTGGGTAGGAAGGGTCATCTGGTCCAACCCCCCTGCCACAGGCAGGGACAACTTCCACTAGATGAGGTTGCTCAAAGCTCCATCTAACCTAACCTTGAACACTTCCAGGGATAGCACATCCAAACAGTCTCTGGGCAACCTGTGTCAGTGTCTCACCACCTTCACTGTAAAAAAATTTCCTTCTTATATCTAATCTGAATGTACTCCCTTCTAGTTTAAAGCCATTGCCCCTTTTCCTGTCACAACTGAGTGGACAAGAACTTCAGAAACACATTGCATTTCCAAATGACAAGTAGCCAGAGTAGGGGACATATCTGGGGAGATCTAGGCTATGGCAGCTCAGTGCAGATCATTGCAGAGCAGGTCAGTGCCTTCTGGCAACTGGGGAGATTCGGTCTTTGTCTTAGGTTTTATTAGCTCTTTCAAGTGAAATTGTGGGGTCCTAATCTCCTCTAGAGAGATTGGAGGACTGTATAAGGTGAGAAAAATAAATAGGTTGGTTATTTTTTTGTGTTGTTTGTTTGTTTTGTTTTGTTTTTCACTATGGCTTTGCATTATCTTCCCATATGAGAGAGTGATGGAATGGAGAATGTGGAGGTCGAAAGGAGGCAGTGTTTGGGGGTGAATATCTACAGGCGTGAGAACAGACTGGTTCCTCTTATGAAAGCAAAGTGTGCTGCCATCTCACTGTACATGTGCTTTGCCTTTTTTAATAAATCAGCTGGAGAATGGATTATTATTTTTTTTTTAAATCTCATTGGGAAGAATTTTGCTGCCTAGTCTTGAGCCTGAAGGCTATTTTTAATTTTAAGAGGAGTTATCTTTTGATGAGGTGATAACCTAATATGGCACAGGAGGACCTGACTGCAGTGTGTTTTCCATTCAGGGGCTCTGTTTTACAGCCATGCCTACTGATAGAAAAAGGAAGCTTGAAAAGGAACGGCTAACGTTATAGTTCTAAAGATGTTCACTTTTCTGCACGTATGTTTATGGTTTTGAACATTACACTACAATTTATATGCCAAAGCAATACTTGGATCCCATACAGTTCTCCAACGGGCTATACATTCCTAGAATCTTTTTGTGTACGTAGAAATACATATATAGCATAAAGAGCATCTTGGAGAAGAAGCTAGGGAAAGCTGCTGGGCAGAGGGCAGCAGGGGATCGGAGGGTGGACTAACAAAACACTGAAGAAGACTTGCACTACTTACAAGATTAAAGCCCCCAAAAAAGCAAGAGGGCAGAAGGAATGTCACCATGTTAAGAAATATGCACTGACAGCTAAAACTGTGGCTGCAGATGGGCTCAATAGTTGGTAGCTGTCCTAGGACCAGCAAAATTGCTGCTTCTGCCCTATAAACAGCTGTTTGTGGATGGTGAAATTACTGCCTTAAAATCAAGTCAGGCCTCTACCATCCTTTTTATTTTCCCTTACTGTTTCTCTCTAGAATGACTGTGACTTCCAGGGGCATCTCGAATAATGTTTCCTTGGGACGTGCACCAGAGTTATCTCTTATTTTTTTACTTTGTTTCTAGAACAGATGCCTATTTCTTTCTGTTTTCAGCCCTCACCCTTGTCCCAAGGACATGATAGCAAACTATGAGCTTCTGGAGTCAAGAATCTGTCCCTTAACTGCCATAAAAGGTAAAAATCATAATAATAAAAATGATCTCTGTGGACTTTGGCATATTTTTCTAATTGATGTGAATGAGATGAAAGCAATAGCTGACTTCTGTGACCTCTGCAGGTTGTGTATCATGTGTTCTATGAATAAAGGGGTGTGTCATAGCTGCACCCTTCATTTCTCTTCTGCTCACCTCCCACGTACTTTGCTCATTTGCATCATGCAACTTGGTGAGTTAAAAAGTTTGATGCTTAGAATTGTTGGGACTCTTGTTCCACAGTATTTTCATAAATGCAAGTGTATTGGTCTGCTGATTCTGTCTTTAACAGAGAAAGAGAGCAGAACCGTCAGCAGAACACTTGGGCAAGTTCTTCCATGTGTTGCTGTATTGAAACCTGTAGGAGGAGCGCGTTGACATGGGTCTACACTCCAGACAACTATCAAGGGAATAGGTCTTCAGTGGTGCAAACTGCCATGTACATTGTTTGGACTGAGGTCTGATCTTCAATGTTGATTTTTTTTTTCCAATAAAATTATTTTGAGTTGATTTTGTGGTATTTCTTTCTCGATCAAAAATGAGTATTATTGAAAAAGCTTTGAGCAAAATTGGTTTTATATTATACATTTGTGAAAGATTATTCCCATGTTCTCATTTCATTAAAGCTTTTGTGTCTGGCTGTAAACCAAGCTTCTGACATGTTTTACTCCTCTTGGAAGGTTTCAGAGCAATCCAAGCTGAGGTTCATCATCTTACTACATTGCTTCAGTCAATTCAAGGTTGAAATGTTATGCTTGTGTTTTAAATTACATTTGAAGCCTCTTTCTTCTGGAGAAGAAGGTCTAACACAGACAGTATGAACTTGCTTTCACTTCCCTTGGTTAGGATGGAGAGTTACCCTGTTGCATAGAGAAGCTGTATGGTACGAATTAGGCTGTAGGAAAACTAGCACATACTGTGTGTGTGCTGGAGCTCAATTTGTTCTGCTCTCATATGGCCTATGGGAATTTGACAGCTGAAGGGATGTTTGAGCTGGCTGTTAACTACTATGGGAGCATTGGACAAATGGGACTGAAGATATTGTTCAGGAGAAGGTCTGTCCAAACATCTGTCTTGCTAACTAATTATAGCTACTAGAGTGATAGTCAATGTTTTGGTAAGTTTGATTCTCGTTTTAGAGCCACAAAAAACTGTAAAGCTTTTAGTACAGGTACAGCCATACTTCTTGTGCTGGTACAAAGCAGAATGTACCTCAATAAGCATCCTAAATAAATACTGGAATATGGGCTAACAACATAAGTACTTTTACCATGACATATACAGATTCATGGTAAGAAATACAGGAAATACAAGTTTATGCTGGCACCGTTAAAACAGCAACTCCTTTTAGTTTCACAGGGACTAATTTGTGTGAGTCACCGATGATGAAAAGGTTATGCTTGAAGAACCTGGTTCAATAACTATTGTATTTAGATGGAGCCTTTCCTGGGCTTTGGATCAAATTTTAATTTCTAACTTAAGGTATCTCTAATTTAGAAGATATTTCAAATGCCTCTGGATTTCTTTTGATGTGTCAAATGTGTTCCAAAGTGAATAATTGTTCAAAGGAATGGCTTGTGCTTGACAGAGTGAACTTTTGAAATGGTACAACTTACTTTTACACTGCAAATGTTTGCTATGGAAAGTCATAATTAAAGCCAAATCTATGTGTGACTGCAAGGAGGGCAATGCAAGAGAAGTAGGTGAGACCTTTTTCTGCTACAGTGATTAAAAGCCAGTGCATTGCACTCTGGGCTATGAATTAGTTTGGAAAGGTAACTTTTCAAGTCATGGAATAAGTGAAAAGAGGATAAAGCACTGTGAGCATTGTGAGCAGCTTGCTTGAATACAACATTAAGCTACATGGGAGGTCCATTTAAAATCAATTTGTTTAGTAAAAAAAGCAACAATTAGTATTAGAAACACTCTGTCTGTTAGAAACTAACTTCCTGGCTGTGCCTTCATGGCAGTATCTGTATCATATGAAAGACCTAAACCCAAACATTGGCCAAAAAAATCTAGAAGACATCCAGAAGTATATTTTTATGTGATCCCTGTCTGGTTTCTTTGAATTATCTGAACTTTTCCACCTTTCATTTTTGAGATGAACTGTGAAATGTAGCCCTCCAGTTATGCTGGGCTGTGGAATTACATTTTCTAGGAGATGGAAAGTCCTGCAACTGTGCAGACTCTCTTCTTTAGTTGCCTCATGTAATGAGAGAATGTATGTTTGGAAACATCATAACAGGTGAAGTACATTGGCTTTCCTTCCAACCAGATGTCTCAGATGCCACGGGTAGGGCTTTGCTCGAGTCCAGCCCCTGTCCTTATTTGGCCTGCGGCTGCTTTGCTTTTGCCTGCCCTGCTGCTTGTGAAGCTCAGCCAGTGCAATTCTCTGTGAGCAAAGTTTCAGCAGGGTTTCTGTTTTGCTCAGAGCTTGTGCAGAGTGCAGCAACTCATTTCACTCCCTGAGTTACTGTGATCCTATTATGTCCCAGCTGCATTCTTTACATTGGCTGCCTATAAAGCATGGATTAATTTTAACTGGTAGTTTTGAATTTTAAAGCACTTAATAGCATAAAGCTTGGCTGTGTTTGAAGATCATCCTCAGCCTTCCCCCTTCTGGGCATCTGTGGTTGGCCATGGTTCACTGCGTAATGTTTCCCCACCCTCTTGCTCTGAACTGGGATGTATACTCATCTTTAATAGGGTGCAGCCTGCTTTGTTGCTCACCTTTCTGAAAAAGCTTCTTTTTATTTTTAGTGTGTAAAAGAATTTACAGCAGCTCTGTACCTTCTTTCTCTCCTTCTTTGAAGCCATGTTTGCCAGGAATCCAACAAATGCTGTTTTTGTAATCTTGCTAATAAAGCTACAGTTGCTCAGTGGTGATGCAGGGCACTGTGCCTTTGAAGAGAGCCTGAATAATAAGCCCTGCTCACCAGCACAGGAATGGATGGGACAACAGCTCTTCTCTGGACATTTGTAAGTACAGAAGCTCATTTTGGAAGAACATTTTGTACTTCAAACATTTGCATTCTAATCTTCCAGAAGAGCCACGTGTTCAAAGCATGGGCCTGCAACTGCAATGAATACATGTCAGACTTCAGTGACTTCTGTACATCAGCTGTGACCAGCTCTTTGCAGCAGTGGTTGCAGCTAATGGGCTGGTGAGACAGCTGATGCACCTTCCCCGGGAAGGCGCTCAATTGCTCGGTAGCTTCTTACATGTCTCTCAGATGCCATCGTTTGTGGAGGGCTTGTGGAGGGAGGCGGTTGTGTAATAAATAGTGTTGGAGCAGTCTTCTGCTTGGGTGGAGAGGGCAGTGTCTGTGTGTCCATCCTCAATCCGTCTTCCTTTGTGTCTTTTTATTCCTTCTCCTCTTTTTAAACTGAATCACTAAACTGCGTAGCCTTATCCATTTGGTCCTGAAATTTGGTGACCAACAAGACGGTTGTAAGTCTACTTGTCAATGAAGGGGGCAGGAACAGAGGGATACAAATGCAGACAATAACCCATGTGTGCATTTTCCTAAAGTGTGATTGTAAGGTGTGTCTGATGAAAACACTGGTGTGGGAGATCAGCAAGCAGCACAATGCATAAGAAATTGTTTAGGAAACATTTAAGTAACAGAGGAGACCATATATTTTCTTCCACTTGCTAATGGTCTGAGAGCTGTACTTACTTGCTGCCCCAGGAGCCTTCTGAGCATGTAACACACTTGCCTCAGAGCAGAACAGTGGGAGGGTAAAGCAGGGAGCTCCATTTCAATTTTGTCAGGCTAGTGGCTGGCAGGGGAAGTGCCACAAGGAGAGATACAGGATTTTGTAAGGACGTTACTTAAATCCAGGATGCAATTTCAAACACCACGATTTCTCAAATAACACTGGGTTGCACAGAGAGCACGTTTTCCTTCCTCCAGACTGGGGTCTCTGAAAGCACCATTGAAAAGCCGTGTTCAGTTTCAAAGCTACGGATGTATACACCATTTTCCCCACTCCAACACACCCAGTGCCATCTCACTCTCCTGCATGTTGGGATGAAAGAGCATCCCAGAGCAGAGCAGCTTGTGGCATGTGAAATGTAACTTGGAAACTTCTGCTCTAGTGTACTGTACAACATAATCAGATCAAACACTTACGATCTTTCCTTCCACACTGAGCTTCGCTACAAGTGAAGCACAGAGCAGCATTAACTGCTAGCATGCTCATCATCATACTTAACTGAGAGCAGATTCTTTCTGTTATACCCTATAAAGAGATGATCATAATTGCACAGTACAATTAGGTATTTTAACAGCCTCCGACCGCAAAGATAAAGTCTTTGGTGCAGCTGATGTACAAATTATCTAAGACTGAATACTGAATTAAGTGGAAATACTTAAGAATAAAGCCCTTCAAGGCAGAAAAAATTTTGTTATGCAGTCACACAGTGTGAAGGAAGATAGGGACCTGACGCACAGCGTAAAGTTCAACTTAACATTATGTGCCCAGTTAAAGTGGGCACTAATTAATCAGACTTACTTGGGTAGAAAGCGTTCTTATGCATTACTTGAATCCAAGCTGCTGGGGTAAGCAGGCACTTCTTGGAAACTTGGGACTTGATAAGAATCAAACACAATCCTGTTATCCTCAGGAGGTGGAAGGGAAATCAGAATCACTGTCAGCGCAGTAACTGCAGCTAGCCTTGCTATGCCAAATATGCCATAGACATTAGAATGACTTGGGATAGTCACAAGAAAATATTTTTATACATCCACTTAAAAATGCATAAAATGGAAAAGGAAGTAGAGTGCTCTGGCCTCGGGCTTCCTACGCAGCGGCAAGGCGGGGTGGGGGTGGTGGGGAATAGCAGAAATGGAGAAACGTAATGAGTTGAATTACCTCCCAGGCTTCTATGCAAGTGCCAAACCTCTTCAAAACACAAGGTTCTCACAAATGCCATTTATTCCAGTAGGATATACATTGCTAAATAAAGTGAGTCACTATGAATGAATCAGATTGAGTGGGAACAAAGTAGGAGCTCTTTATAAACTCAAAGCATATTGGGCAATAACTAAAATGCCTGCAAATATTCAGAGCATTAGGTAAGAATGAATTTATGCCAGCTCACAGAGGAGTACTTTTGGTATCTTAATACTTACAACCAAATAATTATTTTATGTGACATCACTGATGGAGATGAGACTAGAAGCTGTGAAAAGGGAATCATTAGGAAAGCTAGATCATGATATTGTTTACTTTGGGAAAAGAGAAAAGCAGTGAGCACTTTATTGCTGTTATAGCAACAACTATAGCTAAGCAATAGCTGTATGCTCGTTTTGAAACTGCATTCTGTTCAAACAGCAATTGCATTATTTTTAATAGGCGGTAAATGGATGGCTAGGAAATTCTCAAAAGAGAAATCTGTAAACCCATTTATGTGACTGACAATCAAGAAGCACTGTTTTAACGAAAATTATTATTTTTTTTTAAACATGGCATTACAAAAAATGGAACAGGTCATTTTTTTTCTGGCCTAAATAATTTTGATTATTTTGGTAAATAAGAAAAAGGAATATTCAATTGAATATGTGCAAAAGCTAATATTTACATTATTCACTACACAGAGTCAGCATCACATTAAGAGAAACTGAAAGAGGAAGAGAATAAACTGTTCTCACGGTCCACTGTAGATAGAACAAATATTAATGAGCTTAAATTGTAGTAATGTAGAGTCAGGTAAGGTACTAGAAAAAAACCCAACTTTGTAATGATATAACTAGTGAGGCATGGGAAGGGATAGCGCAGGGAAGTCATGGAACTACTCTCCCTGGAAAAGATCAGCCCAAGTTTTGCCAATGTTTTATCTACAGTTGAACTGCTCTGAGACAGATCTCTTAAGTCCTCTCCAGCCCTGTTTTCTAACAGTTTTAATAAAGCTAGTGTTAGCGATTGTAATCTCAGACAAATTGCCTTTGTCACTCTGGTCAGTCTCATGAAGGAGTAAACCAGCATCTTTGTCCAGATTAGATTAAAGACAACACACTGCTCTGTCTGTGCAGCCTTTGCTTTTTGCCACAGCATTGCATTGTAAAGGACACGCTGATTTCCAGAAACAATACCTGCCATAGAGAAATAAGGACAGAAAGAAAAAGATGAAAAAGATTCCTCCTTTAAGTGAACTGCTTTCTATTTTTTTTTCCCCCATTAAATATGTGAGCTTTTGAAAGAAACCAAGTATTACATTGGAGAAGAAGAGGTAAACACAAGGGAGAGAGCTGGAAATTCAGATTATACATTTAGGTTTTGCAGTTGACATAGAAAAACACTGTTTCCAAGAATTTGTAAGTGTTTCTTTTGCCACAGTCCTTGCATTAACAAGTCAGATTTCCTACCTTGAGTATCATCACTGCCTTCAGATTTTCTTCAGGTGATAGGGAGAGAAAATACTTTATCAGAAGAGATACTCATTTCCTATGCATTGCGTGTACACATCTCTACTAAAGACCGGGTCCTTCAGCTGCTTGCTGAAGTCAGCAGTGTCACCAAACACAGCCAGGCCCTGTAGCAAACTCCACAATGAGAAATGCAAATCACCCTTATTGACGGAGAAGAGGCAGGAGGGAAACATCACCAGCTAGATGGCTTGGAGATGCCCCCGTGTTGAGAGATTGGGATGAGCAGGATGCCCACCGGTAGCAGCGGGACTTTGTATGAAGATGACTCAGTGTCAGCTAGAGAATACTGCTGTAGGAGACTGCAAGAGTTAATTCCACTAAACCACCACTTCAAAAGACAGCGCTGCCTTAAATCTTAAATGTAGTATACTTATGGGAAAGTTAAATCTGAACACACCTTAGAAAAAAGAGAGGAGAGCGTAACTAACAGTTCAGCTGTTGAATAGTTTGTTGGAGCAGATCACAGAATCATAGAATCATAGGGGTTGGAAGGGACCTCTGGAGATCATTTACTTCAAGCTCCTCTGCTAAAGCAGGTCCACCTAGATCAGACTGCACAGGATGGCAACCGGGTTTTGAAAGTCTCCTAAGAAGACTCCACAACCTCTCTTGGCAGCCTGCTACCGTGCTCTGTCACTCTCACAGGGAAGTTTTCCCTTCTATTTAGGTGAAACAGCCTGTGTTCTAGTTTGTGCCTGTTTCCCCTTGTCCTATCACTGGGCACCACTGAAAAGAGACTGGCCCCATCCTCTTGACACCTGTCCTTTAGATATTGATAAGCATTGACAAGATCCCCTCTGAGTCTTCTCTTCTCCAGGCTAAGCAGCCCCAGGGCTCTCAGCCTTTCCTCATCAGAGAGATGCTCCAGTCCCCTAACCATCTTTGTAGCTCTCTGCTGGACTCTCTCCAGTAGTTCCCCATCTCTCTTGAACTGGCAAACCCATAGATCTGGAGCAGGTTTCTAGACCTGGCGTATTGTGCTGCTAGAGGCTTTTATTTTATGTTGTGAGGGAGGTGGCACTGAGGATTTACCTACCAACAACCCATGTGCATCTGTATTACAAAAGCATTGCAAGAGGTTGGCACCCTGTTCACAGGGCATGGTAGATAGTTTGAGTGGCATGAACAGAAACCAGGCAAGGAGGTTGCTGTCCACTGTGGCTAATATGTCCACAGAGCCTTAGCAACATTCCTTGAGCACCTTGGGCATACTAAACTCGAAGTAGCTGGAGTAGCTGTGGGAAGTGCAGGCTTAGATTAATACTTGAGATATCATTAAGTGAGTAATTAAGAAGCTGAATCTCTCCTCTCTCTATCACTTCACCTATTTTTTACAGAATAGCTCCACAACCATCTTCCCTGTGGGGAATGTCTATCATTAATTCTGTCATGTATCTTACAGGTTAAAATATCGTCTTTCTACATCTGTGCAATAAACTGAAAGGAACTGAGAAGTGACAAATGTATTAACAGAATTAAAAGTAGTAATAAAGACAAAAAGATACTCTTCTGCCATTTGCCTGCGATACACAGCACAGGCTGTATCGTGTGCTGAAAGCCTTGACAGAGTCTTGAAACTGTAGAACAGAAAGCCCTCCCTCCTCTCCCAAGCACTTTTTAAATAACTGGTTTAGTGTAAGATCTAAGACACATTAGAAAAGTTTGCCAATCCTTCTATCAATTAACTAGTGTGGACAATCTTCCTGTTTTTGTAGTAATACTGGGATTTAGTCCAGAGAATCGTCAGTTACAAACCTCAGTATTTTCTCTCGGAGCACAGCCTAAACCCCAAACCCCAAAGGCTAAATGTTTCAAGCATCTTAAAGTAAGCATGGATGAAGCAGAGTAAAATCTAATGAAAATGTTTTGTTTCTTCTTACTTTTTCCTTTGTGTTATAGGCTACACATTCATTTTAACATCCAAAGTTCATCTGTAAGCTATCAAAACCATAGTTGAAACACAAGAACAAAGGATTTACCTAGTGAGTCATCAAAGTGCTTTATTTTATAAAGCCTTGCTCATGTTTGGAGTGTAATCTAAGCACTAACACATACAATAATGAGTCTTCCTTGCCCTGTCCAAATAAACAGTTTATCAACAAGAATGAGTGACAAAACTGCTACACAGACAAAAAGAATGCTTTGCTGTAAATGTCTAAAATTGTCTAAAAATGTACACTTGGCTGCAATTTAATATGTACTCCAAGTATGTGTACCTCGGTTTTACTTCAGGGTCCTCCTGTGGCATTATACTTTAAGAAGCCACAGTATGTTTCAGAAAATGAAACTTGGGTGAGAATGTCGACAACTGGGGTATATAGGGAGAGGCCAAAAAAAAAAAATCAACCCACAGTACCAACTTATTTAAATACATACAATACAAAAGTATACACATACATTACAGTGCTGCGAATGTCACTAAGTCAAATGTAACAAAAAAATCCTGTAGGAAAACTCAGGGAAAGGAATAATAATAAAAAAAAGTAGTACACAGCAAGAGGGATAGTATTGCCTTTGGCCGCTGAAGAGAGTGTAATGGGTTGCTATTGTATAGGCTCCTCCAGAGTAAACCACTGCATACGTTATGCACAGTTGCAGAACAGCACTGACATGAGTTAGAAGGCATGCTGGCACTCCTGATTCGAGTTAGAAATGACGATGGAGAGGGTTTGACTTCTCTTACTTTGCCTACAAAATCTAACAATTTCAATAAAGAAATTTTAAAGGCACAGCTTTAGCACAGTGTATAAGTAGATAAACTTTTAAGCATATGTAAATTTGTCTCTTTCAAGCATGGAGTCTTTCAGGGAAAAAATACAACGAGAAGAAATACAATGTTGTTTAAAAATTTTAAACAAGTTAAACATGTTCAGCACAGTTTTAGGCAATGTACTATACAATCAAACCAGTAAATGGTAGGACAGGTCATTTTGATGCTAAAAGACAACCTTGGGAAAAAAATCCCTCTGAAATATCTTTTTTCATTTTATTGTAAAAGAGTCTATCACGGAGGTGAGCGAGACATTCACTTTAGTACACTACTGCACATTACACGTTGGAAGATGACAAACAATACTTCATTTGTACTGCAAAATAACTTTACATGTAAACTCAAAAGTCATATATTGTACACGGCTCTGAAATTCAGAAATATCCCTGCTTTCCTAATAATGTAAACAGTAAAGTTCAGGGTTCATTTTTTGAGGGATCATCTATAATAAAATACCACTGTTTCAACAGTACAACATAAGCATTTAAACTTCAAATTCCCAGCAAATTACAAGGAAACAGTATTTATATCAGCGTGCACATCTTTCACGATGGGTGAAAGATGTGGCTACTATTGCCCAAAACTATGCGCTTCTTTAGATAAGCTTTTTTTCCTCTTGTAACATTATTAGTTCCTATATTGCAAGAATATAAAACAAATTAAAACTTCAGGTAAAGTGAAATAAGCAAAGTCTTCTCTTAACATAAGTTTACTGTAGCAAAAATGTACACACAGCATGAATTATGTTAGCTCTTTGTAAGATAAAGAGACACCGTCTCTCAGAAGTCTGAGAGGCTGAACTTCCTGACGAAATAATGTGCTGAAAAGAAGACAAAATGGGGAGAGAGAGGAAAGAAAAAAAAAAAAAAAAAAAAAAAAAAAAAGGAAAAAACCCAACTGCTAGGAACCAATGGAAAAGCATCCGGCACCAGGGGTTGTTGCAGCTGCTTTTTTAAGGAGTGCCAGTGTGCAGGGTCTAAGTGTAACATTTGCAGTAAGGTTTTTATTATTATCGTCGTCATCATGAAGAATACTGTCATGTAGTTTTTTAGTTCAAAAAATAAACTGATCCACAGTTTACAATTTGATATCAATATTGTAGATTTAACATGCATTTACTCTTCCCCACCCCCACCCCACACCTCTTTGCTCATTTATTCCATTTCAGCTGGTAGCATCAGAGCATTACTGTCACAGTGCACTCTGAGTAAGCTGTTCTATTTAATTTGTTTATTTTTTTTTTCCACACACAAGAGTCAGAAATAGCTAGAACTATGCTGGGAATATCAGGCAGCTGTTAAAGCGAGTACTCCACCCCACTTCAGTCATCTTTGCCAGCAGATGTAAACAAAGGGGTTGCTTTCTGCAAGATGAGTGCTTCTCTGAGTTCCTTTTTTTCCCTACACTTGTTGCCACTGCTGCTGTCCCCAGGTCTCGTGTCTGTCCTATATAACATGATAGGTTACGTCAAGATGTTGGCAATAAAGTCCAAGAAGCGCTTTGAATACTGTTCAGGATTAACAGTTGAAATTTCTGCACCAGCCTATACAGAGAATTGGGAGGGGAGAGGAAAGAAGAAAGAACCAGTGTTTTATTTGATGCTTTGTCACCGACAATGTTACTTAATGAATTTCACGTGCAGTCCCAGAACCAGACACTAAACCACAAATTCTAATGGCCCTTACTGATGCCTTTTGAGGCTCCACATGAGCACAGCGATACTTGTTACTCAGCACCGTAACTGTAGGACACCCGTCTTCCATTTCTGAAACTCACTCTCTCTACTTTCCATATTCCTCTTTACTTTCATTGTATTTCAGTCTCCTACATAATTTCTACTGTGCTACTCACTGATTCATCAATAGATTCTGGTCTGCTGAGTAGCAGCGCCTTCAGGATACTCGGATCTAGCATGTCAACACTTGTGTAATGTATATTGCTATCTGAATGCTAAATAACCTGGCTTGCAATATATGGTAACAATTATTAACATTTTTTTCAGCATATATCCATTTAAACCTGCACCAACTGGATAAACTATAGAATTGCTATTTCAATGAAGTCACGATCTCATTCATATTTTTATTTGAGGGTTTCAGAGCCTTAGCACATTTTTATTTTTATTTTTTCCTGTTTTAAAAAAGGGGAAAATTGCATACATGAAATTAATGAACAAATTTCAGTGTCAGGTGGCTCAGAACAGAGACAGCGAAATAAACAAAATGGTTGTAAGAAAGTAACATTCTGTAGTAAATTATTATTGCAGTCAGCTTTAATAATCAGAGTTGTTATTCACAACATATTTCTATCCCTTACTTAAGCCAGAAGTGTGAGTTTTTTAAAGTCTGCTACATTCAAAGTTCATTAATAATTACCAGATAATGTCTGCATATGGTTTGCATCAACTTTCAGCCCCTCTGAGAGCGCAGAGAGTAATGAAAACATTGTTTTAGGGAGACAAAAACCACCTTCTACAGGCCTGTGCAGGGCTTACTGCTGAGCATTCTACATCACTGTCTACTCTAAACTGAAAGGCCCTGAGTCCTTTGCTTAACTGCCCCCACAACATCCTGATGAATGGTCTCCGAGTATAGAGTATGTGTATTTTATGCCTAATTTTGCAAATTGTACCTTTTTTTTTTTTTTGAGTTGCATTATATGCTGGAGAACTTTCAACAGGCTGTACCACATAATGAAATCATCACTACGGCCCTGCATATGAAATAATATTCACGACAGCTTTCACAGTGCTCTGTACTAATACAGGTGTCTGGTGAACCGCTTTGTGTGTAAGAATATGGTGCATCTCACAAACGTAGGAAAAAGCCCTAAAAAGGCATCTCACTAGAGTTCTTTATGGGTAAGAAAGCTATGTGTGCGGCTGAAAAGGGAGCTCCACTCTCAGCATGTAATGTGTGGCACTTACTCTGTGTTCTCAGATCACACATTAAACTAGAAATAAAAAAAAACCAAAAATTCTGATCAATTCCCCCTAGATTTCCTGAACTGTGTTGTAACAGTGCACTAAACAACAAAAATGCAGAAGTATAAATGGAATAAGAGGGTACTTACCCCATGCTTTACTGTTTTTGCAGCATGAGCAGCTTTCTTTTTTGCATCATAATGAGTAAGAATGTCAATAATGGCCATAAAGTATACTTCCTTCCTAGGTGCATCTGCAAATAGCAAATACATGGCAGTAAGAATGAGTTTTGAGACATCTTGTTCATCACTCCTCCTTCTAACAAAGGAGACCTTATAAGGTCTCAATCAGCAGCTAAGACAGGTTAATGTCAGTCAGATTCACAGATCTGTAAAGACCACAGGCTCAAGCTGTCCTTAACTGAGAGTTTAACTGCACTCATATATAATGGAAAACCACTAAATGAGCATAAAATAAAACACCAGCACACAGAAATAGGAATTACTGCTCACTTAGAATAATGTGGATTTAATTATCCTTTGCAGAAACACTATGAAGTTTTATATGAAAGGTAATGCTTCTGTGTCAACAAACAAGGTTATATTTTCTTTGGTAATAAAATCAGTATCAGAAAAAGAGCATTTTCCTGTCTTGAACAGACACGAGTAAATAGCTACAATTAGTTTTACAAACTAACATCAAACCCAGTTTCAGATGTCTTACACACTCACTATGATGACTTTCTTAGCTGGAACACAGAAACAGAATATAAGTGCACAAGTATTCTAAATGCAACTAAAAAAGTGAAATATAACTTGGAATGCTGCTTTTCTCATCCTTTCTAGACTGTTTTTAACAGTTTTATCTTATCTGCCAGGAAAGGAACAATTATAAATACTAGATTTCCTGAAAGGGATGACAAGAATCATGAGTTAATGGAGAATTGCTGTATCTTGATAGCTCAGCCAGTATACAATTTGATTGTGTAGCACGTGCATTCCTTGAATGCATCCCCACACATCGCGTTATTTAAGAAATGTGTTTGTAACAGTAGCATTATAGGTGTCTTCTGCTTTCTGCTGCACCAAAGAGAAAGTAATTTCCTCTTTGCAGTTTAACTTTGCCTTTATGTAGTTGTGAAGACTTCAGGATTCTGGTGTAAGAATTGAAATATCTTAACATAAAGATATTTATTACTACTCACTTTCATGGGATTTTATTCCATAAACATCAATAGCTGGATCAAATTCCCCTGGAGCCAAAGGCAATGAGCTGTTTAGTGTGTTTCCTGGACTGTCTGGAGGGGTTCCAATGGGGTGGGTCCCATCACTTTCACCTTCCTCTTCTCCATCATTCTCTTCACACTCTACTTCTTCCTGTTCAGCTCTTTCAACATCATGAATTCCAACCAGCAAGCTGTAGTCCATGAGTTTTAGCTGAGCAAGGAACTAGAAAGTGATAATAAGACATTTATCACTATCACTGAAATGCAGGCTCCACTTACAAATGAGAAGTTATACCAAGATGTCATCGGTTGTTAAAAACAGGCACTTCTATGACAGCAAAAGGGAGGACCTAAGTGATAAAGCTAATAGAGGTACTCAAACTTACTGAGATGTAGTAACAGCACACAGGTCACTTGCAACTTGTATTATAAAAACCCTGCAGCCCGCTCTCCCAAATTCCTCAGGGGAAAATACTTTTTCCTGCAGTGAAGACCAGTGCCTGTCACTCCTGCCTCATGTTTCAATTAGGGCTATCCTGTCACCACTCAAAGTCCTGACCAGCCTCTGTGCTGTGAGGCGCGCAGTGTGCTATGAGCAGGTGCTAAATCCATCCCCTCACTCCCATTCAAGCCTTACTAAGGAATCTTCAAAAAGTGTTTAAGTATTCTTGCAATGAAAAGTAGTGAAGTTTTACATAATGAAGACATGAAACGATGCTATATTCTCTTCACAGTCCCAGGCTTAACAATTCAAATCACGTAAGCAAAACAGGAATGTGAATGGAAGGGTGGTTTTGAATAAGGATGGGGGTTTTTAGAAAACTGAAAGATGAATACACTTTATGTATAGACAAAGTGCTATTTTGGTTCAGGGGTACAGGATAAGGCAGAAAGCTAAGCAAGAAGGATGGCACAGAAGTAGGAAGATGGGTTAGACAGTTCAAGGGAGTGAGGGGTAGGCAGGGCAGAGCTGTGCTGCAGCATAAAAGCAACACTTTGATTTTGAACTTATGGAGCCTTTGCTTAGGGTATGCAGAGAAAGAGGCTAAAAATACAAATTGTTTCAGTTTTTAGAAATCCTAAATAGTTATAAGAAGGAAGTTAGAGCAGACCAGAGGAGAAGGGATTTAAGCCAGATTTTAGAACAGTGATAATAGAGATGAGTACAAAATAATAGGAATGAGAAACTCAGAAAAAACCCAGAAATCGGAGATAAGTGACTGTAAATTCAAGTCCTAGAAGAAATGTTGAGAGACTGAGAAGAGGCTTTAAGATGAAAAAGAAATTGGTTTCTACTCATTTCAATATAACAAAGCAAAAGCCTCTTCGTAAGGCTAGCAGAGATACAAGTTTGAGCAGATGATGTACAACGATATATGAAAACAGATGAGATTGGCCAAAGGCAACGGAGTAAAAGGACTCCAGGCATATCATTAGGTACTTGATAAATACTGACACGGGAGAAAAATCCACCAACAACCGTACAAAAAAAAAACCCCAAAACCACAAAAGACTCTTGGGAAAAGTATGAACTGCGTATTGGAAGATAACAGCTCTTAGGAAAAAGTGTGCTGCTACTGACAGCAAAAACGCTCGGGGAGATCAGCACAAGGAAAAGATCATCTGACTTAAAATGTAAAAAATATCCTTATGTGCTTTTTGTCAGGCCATGGAATGAGGAGTCAGGAAAATGGACAACAGGACATCTAAACAGCAGTAGTAGAGATTTGTCTGTTTTGAACACAGGAAGTGGACGTAGGATTCAATTATGAGAGAAATACAGAAACAAAACTTACTTAATGACAAACAAGAATGGATAAAATGTCATATAAGTTAGAATACTACTCCATAATATGATTTACTATAAATAGCATATGATTATCTTATCAGACAGTAAGTGTTGTGCATTTCTTTTCACTGCAGTCAAATACGAGTGTTTACACATTGGGTACAAAATGAATACTCTCAGTTGTTGAACAAGGGCAGAAGAACCAATAAAAAGAAAATGAAGGTTAAAGAACAATTTGCTGTTGTTAAAATCATGTGCCAGATCACTTCACAGTAGTGGTTTACATGGATATTTAACGATGCTCTGCATACATTACAGAACAGCCTCTAAAGGCATAATCTGGAATCTGCCTTTATAGTCACAATCCAGTAAATGCTGTAGAGGATTGCACATAATCCACTTTTTAGGGTAATAAAATATCTTCCACGTTCCTTGCACATACTTAAGATAATGCCTGCAACCTACTTACTGTAGAAACACTGCTCAGCGACAACAGTGTATGTTAAAAGAGCACAAAACTTAAATCCAAGTAAACTAATCTCTAGAGCTGTAACATCGGTAGAGCACTTTCCAGCACAAAATTTTAAATAGTAACACAGACTGATATTTCACAAAATAGTTCTATTTTCATGAATACCATCAGCATAAATTTCTCACTGTGGGAAATTAGATAGCTTTAAAAGCAAATTATTGGGTAAATTCTAAAGTTACAGTATTGTGTTTTGTGCAACTAGTGCGATACAGGTCCGAAGAACTAGACAAGTCAATTCACAGAACCATTTTGATATAAATAGTTGAAAAATCTTTTAAGTCACATCCTTTGCTATCGGGTCACTTCCAACAGGGAAAACGTATTTTAGACTTTTGAGTATAAAGGCTGCAAAATATTTTGTTTAGTGACAATATTTTCAATTATGGAAACTAAAGTCAAGCTGTGTAAACTTGTTAGCCCAAAATGTAATTTATTTGCGGAACTAAAGCAGTTGTAAGTAAAATATTACATTAAATTCACATAGTAACACTTTTCTGTTAAGCATTGACTATATTCAGGCAATTAAAAATTGATATGAAAGACTATATTAAGATAATGAGTCCAACTGCTGTACACAAATTACTGAAGCTCTCTGGTGTTGCAACACTAAGAATGATTTAAAAATTATCATATCATATATGATATATGGTATGATATTTGATATAATATCATGGCTTAGGTTGGAAGGGACTTTAAAGATCATCTAGTTCTAATCCCCTGGCCATGGACAGGGACACCTTCCACTAGACTAGGTTGTTCAAAGCCCCATCCAACACTTTGAGGGATGGTGGATCCACAACTGCTCTGGGCAACCTGTTCCAGTATCTCACCACCATCACAGTAAAGAATTTCTTCCTAGTATCTAAATCTACTCTCTTTCAGTTTGAAACTGCTACCCCTCATCCCCATCTTTCTTGTAGGCCTCCTTTAAGTACTGGAAGGCTGCTGTAAGGTCTCCCTGGAGCCTTCTTGTCTCCAGGCTGAACAACCCCAAGTCTCTCAGCCTTTTTTCATCGCAGAGGTGTTTCAGCTCTCTGATGACCTTTGTGGCACTCCTCCTGTGGACCTGTTCAAGTAGATCCATGTCTGTCTTAGGCTGGAGGCCCCAGAGCTGAACACAGTACTCCAGATGGGGTCTCATGAGAGGGGAGTGGCGGGAGAGAATCACCTTCCCTGACATGCTGGCCACGATTCTTTTGATATATCCCAGGATGTGACTGTCTTTCTAGGTTGTGAGCATACACTGCTGGCTCATATTCAGTTTTCACTTCTTTGCAGGGCTGCTCTCAATCTGCTCATCACCCAGTCCATATTTGTGTTTGGGATTGCCTTGACCCAGATGCAGGACCTTCCATTTGGCCTTGTTGAACTTCATGAGGTCGGCATGAGCCCACCTCTCAAGCCTGTCAGGGTCCCTCTGGACAGCATCCCTTCCCTCCAGTGTGTCGACCACACCACACAGCTCAGTGTTGTCTGCAAACTTGCTGAGGGTGCACTCGATCCCATGCTGCTGACAAAGATGTTAAACAGCGTTGGTCCCACTACTGACCCCTGAGGAATGCCACTCATCACCAGTCTCCACCCAGACATTGAGCTGTTGACTCTTCTGAGTGTGAC
Source organism: Ceryle rudis (assembly GCA_033439905.1). Classification (NCBI taxonomy): domain Eukaryota; kingdom Metazoa; phylum Chordata; class Aves; order Coraciiformes; family Cerylidae; genus Ceryle; species Ceryle rudis. The sequence goes on from JAAGNO010017986.1 coordinate 34,173, forward strand.
CATTCACCCAATTCCTTATCCACCAACTGGTCCATCCATCAAAACCATGCCTCTTAATTTAGAGACAAAGATGTCATGCAAGACAAGTGTCAAATGCTCTGCACAATTCCAGGTAGATGATGTCAGTTGCTCTTGCCTTATCCACCAGCGCTGTAACCCTGTCATAGACCACCGAATATTGTCAGGCATGATTTGCCCTTAGTCAAACCATGTTGGGTGTCACCAATCACCTCCGTATTTTTCCACATGCCCTAGCATAGTTTCTGGGAGGATTCCCTCCGTGATTGTGCCAGGCACAGAGGTGAGACTGACTGGCCTGTAGTTCCCAGGGTCTTTCTTTTTCCCATTTAAAAATGGGGGTTATGTTTCCCCCTTTCCAGAAAGCAGGAACTTCACTGGACTGCTATGACTTCTCAAATATGATGGATAGTGGCTAATATGAAACAAATTGAACATGCATGGTTGTGAGTGGGGCTGCTACCTCCTCAGTTATGGATTACAGTCCATGTATGCCCTCAGACCTGCTGTACCTCCATCTGTGAAACACAACTAACAATACTCACCTCTCTTGGGGGCATTTGGAAGTACTAGGCTTGTAAAGCGCTAGTAGTACCATCATTTTAACATCACATCATCAAGGCAGGGACAAGGTATGGCAACCAGATATGGTAGCAAGCCATATATCACATCAGCAAAAGCAGTGATCAACTCCTGAAAGTTTAAATTGTGTTTCATTTAAAACAGTCAGTGCTTACAGCCTTAAAACCAACAGTTTCTATTAATGAATTACAGGTACAATTTCCTGAGATATCTGTAATTTGCCACGCATTTGAATCACATATTTAACAGGCACATTCTTACCTCAACATCCTTTTTGAGTTTCTCAAGGAACATCTTTTTGTTATTCTCATCAATGTGAATCTTTTGGCCATCGTTAATAAAATCATTGTCTTTGAACGTCGGCAGTTCTTTGGCCTAAAATAAACCAAAACTCCTGTAAGAGTGGGATTGCAAAGAGGAGTGTGGTGAAGCTGCTGCTCAGCGCAGCCCCCTTGCTGGCAGCGGCTCCTCCAGAGCTCCCCTGTGCCTGAGATGGCACCTCCAAGATGCTGCTCCAGGGGAAGCGGAGGCACCTCCATTGAATGCAGCAATCTGTAACTGCACCCATGGAGTCATTTTCTTAGCTTATTCCTCCTGTAAATGGTCTAGAAAGTATACATTTACTGGGCATGCAGAAATGTAGCTAAATGAAAAATCTCTCACTCCATACTTAATTTGCATCGAACCTTGATTTGCATCAAGCTTCTTCCAAGATGTCGTTTGTCAGTGTGACTGGCGATAAGTGAAGTCAAAACACAATCTATACCTTATAACACCTTACAGATGAAGTCAAACTGGATTGCATTTTACATAGCTACTGTGAATGTTTAAGTGCTACTGGGAGTGTTTGTAAGTTACAGTGCAAATAATTATCAAGTGAACATGAATTATGAAATGCTGCTTAGGAATGAAGAATGCCAGCGAAGACCATTGCCTTTTAAATACATAATTAAATATTCTTAATGTTGGAGCATTAGTTGATCATCTTCATCTTGAACTACCCCATGAAGTGATCTGCAACAGCGTTAAGAAAAGCCAGATAAGAGTAACCACTGGATTCAGTATCAAGAGCTCTCAAACAGGTCCTGTTTTCAAAGGGCAGTGACTGTAAGTTTATATAAAAAAACCCAACAAGCAAACAAACAAAAGAGCAGTTCCTTCAGGGTATTTGGCCAAGCAAGCTAGAAGTAATAGTAGCTTCTTCAATTACAGCCTTTAAAAAACTGGCTCATTAAGAGCAACGAACCACCCTTCCCCCTGCCCTGCACCTTTAATCAATAGTAAGGAAGAACAGTGTTTCTTTACAAAGAAAATATTGCAGAACCACAAAGTGCTGCAACCATTAATGACCATGAACCTATGGGTACTTTGAATAAAATAATTTCCCCTTAATCCGAATGTCCTTTCACTAGGAATAAAAGGCAGGTAACATCAGCCTACTGGAATGTCCTCTGTAAATTTAGACAAGATGGAGCTATAACCATTCATCCCTCCCAGACGACTTCCATGGAGGAGTCACCCTGCAGTGCTTAAAGATGATGTTAAACACTTCTTGAAGCTCACAATTAATTGTTTACTACAATAAGACAGCACAGTGTGCATTGATTTTCTTTCTGGCCTATTCAGTAAGTAGTTTAGGAAGAAAATGAGTAGGGGAAACAGCAGATAAGCATTCCAGAGTAACAGCTGTAGAGATTATTATCCACAGTCAAGCAAACTGCCCAGTGACAAAGGCTGACTATGCAGAGGTAGGACTGCGGATCCAGAGATGTCGCCAACACTGAAGGATGGAATCCAAGGCGTGGGATGCTTAAGAATGGAAAGGAGATTTAGATGAGTTAATTTAAGATGAAACAACAATGAAAACAATGTAGGAAACCACGCTCCCTTCATTTCTAGCCCAAAGTCACTAAAAAAAAAAACAAACCCTAAAAAAAATTCCTCACATTATCTTTTCACCTAGTACATCCAAGTTATTAATGAAACTAGGCAGAGGTTAAAGTGAAACATACCCCCCATGTTGTTTAAAGCTGGGAGGTGAGTAAAGAGGAAGGATGTGCTTGTGGTTAAGATGGTGAGATGCAGATTCATCTCTAGGCTCTGTCAGAGACTTCCTGCACAGCACAGCATCAGCCAGTCAGACCTGGCAGACAGTGGGAGAGGAAAGCATGCTTCTGCACTGAAGACAACCCTATCTTCTGTAAAAATAAAAGCCTCTTTCTAGGTATTATTAGACCAAGACTGTTCTCTGTGTGCTGGGCAATATAATTCTCCCTATCTATATATATAAAGCTGAACAGCCCTAGGATACTGTTGTGGTCCTAAATGTTACTAATACAGCCAGCACTAGGAGCAACTCTAGTAGCACTTGAACTGAAATTCATGTCTTAAATTGATTTGTGAACTTCGGAATTAAAACCTATGAAATATGCGACTAAGAGGGGCCTTCAGTTATTTAAAATTAATAATATATGTGTTCATGTTGCAAAATCCTAATATGTACATTTTCATCTTATGCACTGAAATAAATAAAATGCAAAGAAAACCATGTTGTGGCAGTTTAAAACACAATCTGAATGAAAAAAATAGAGACTTTGCTTTAATGAAATAATCGATATGGTTAATTTTTAATGAAGTCTCAAATATTTCCAATGAAGCAGAATCCTTGTTGGAAAAAGATTCCCCTGGAATGTAATTCATTATAATGAACATATTACTATCATTAAAGAGCTAAATATTTTAAGAGCTGCACAGGAGATGAACATCTAACTGCTTCCACTGAATAAATAATAGATTTTCTTTCTGAACCATCTCCATCATTTTTAATCTGCTACTTAAACATGCAAGAAAAGCACTATAGATTTTACAGATATGAAGTATTTATTTATTTAAAAATGCATGTTATATGCACACTTCAGTTTTGCATTCCAAAGTTTGCCACGGTCACAAAGTATTTTAATGTCAGGAAGATTTCACTGTCCTTGAAAAGGCTGAAAGATTTTGAAATATTTCTTTGACTAAGATGACAGAATGTGCATAACCTGATTAAAACCCTGAAGTTATGTTGAAAACAGCCCACTGAAAACCAAAATCTCGAAAGGTAAGAACCTGGTGAAGTTTTACTTCCTTATGAACACTGAAATAGTTTTTGCAGATTTCTTAACACATCTCAATTCAGCATCCTATCCTCATGTGTTGAAATAAATATTAGCAATTGCCCCCCCACCAAGGGCTTTTTTGTGCATCATGACCAAAAACTATGATCTTAGGTAACCTTAATGCAAACATTCTGAAGAAGATTGACGTAACAACTGTAGGACAGTTAAGTTTCAGAGTAAGTCTTGGACTGAAAAAATAAAAAGACTAATTGCCTTCACAACCTGGCAGCAATTTCTCACCTAACAAAGGTAAAGATTAGGTTGTAGGAGAAATGTGGCATAGAAGTCTTATCGTTTGATTGAAACTAGCCACGAGTCACTTTAGTCACACAGCTAATCATGACAAAACTTGGCTTACAGTTTGAAATTAAAAAAAAAAAGTTATAAAACATCTGTCAAGAGTGAAGTTCCACACCCTGGGCTTCTTTTCACAGCAAATGGCTCATGTGCACTGACCGGGTTCACCAGCATATGCAGCAGGCAAGGTTTTAAAAAAAATAAAATCTTGCAATAACTTGGCATTGGTGGTTTTGAACGAAATGAAAAGTCTGGAGTCACTACACCTACAAGATGGAAGAATAGCTTTCTTTGGAAAGCTGAGGATAGAAGCTTCTTCCCTCCAGTAGCTATGGGAGCTGAGTCCAAACTTCTGTTGTACAATTTGCCTTGTTCTAGATAGGGACTTCTAATCAAACAAGGTGAAGTCTGAAGCTTCACTTGCCATCACAGGACTGTAAATGGCAATGGAAATAGAACTGTAACCCCAACATGGGGCTTGAGGGGGAACACTGGTTTTAGCCAGTGTAACAGGCATTTTTGTAGGAAAAAAAGAATTGTGCAGGTTGTTGTAGATGGATTAGGAATTCAAGCATGTACCAAAATAGTAACTAGGTATCTTTTCAATGCTCAGGGAAATACATCCAGTATTATCCCTAGAGATCAGATCTTTGTGCTACAAAAAGAACATAAAACATATAAAATCTAACAATTTTTAAAATTGTTTTAGCATATGGAAAACAGACTTTTAAACAAAAAAAACCAAACCAAAAAACCAAACCAAACCAAAAAACCACCAAAAAACCCCCATGGCAAACTAGTGATTTGTCTTGAAAACCAATAATGAAGGCTAAATGCTGAAATAGGAATCTGAACTCTGAATGGCTGTTCCTATCTTTCTGATGCATTGCAGTGTGATGTTTTTAAAGTTATAATCTCTGTATATGCAACCTTGAGATTAATTTCACAGGGAAATCTAAGACGTGCTTCACATGTCTGTTGTTTGAGAACGGCATAAGAAGCAGACTGAAATCATTAAATAAGGAAAAAAATGGCTGTTCTGAAATTAGCACCTTAAAAATAGCAGGACAAAATAGCTCAGATTTTGAGATGATCTACCTCGAATGAAGTTTTACCTACTGACATCAAAAAAAAAAAAACTAATTTAAGACAGAATAATCTTGTTGCTATGCTCCTATACTAAGCTCCTTCTTCCCTTTAGTTATAATTGTGGTCTCAGAAATCAGATAGTGACTGTATGTTGTAATATATAGTATAAAAAGTAAAGGTAAGAAGTTGTTACATCTAGCAGCATCTTCCAACCTAATTATCAGAGCTACGCATTTTGCACAGCTGTTAACTATGGCATTTTTTTCCCAAAAAGGAACTTGAATAGAAAATCCTTTGTTCAAATGTATTTACTGTAATTTTTCTGCATTTATGCTTATTTATGAAATAACATATACCACAGATGTGGCAACGTAACCACTTTTAGATTAATTTAAAAACATGTAATAATCTCCAAAATTGCTCAAGAAAGATGAAAGAGTGGGCTTCAGTTGAGCTAGGTTTTATTTTTCTTATTTGAATTTCCTTCCGAGTTGCTCACTCACAAGCAACATACATAAGTTCTTTTTAAGTACTAGCAGACTCAGCTGTAGCTGCTAATTTGATGTCGTACTGCAAATAAAGCATAATTGCGAGCAGGCACACCACCAGCAGAGTTCTGCATTATCCTGGTTTCACTTAAGAGGGCAAAATTGCTCAAGGAATGAATAGAAAATGCCCACTATTAAAATAATAAAAATAAAAAAAACTAAAAAGAGCTAAAGCCTAAAAAAAATACTAAAGGAGCAGCTGTCAGAAGTTGACAACTGTTGAAACATACTGTTCTTTTAAAATTCAAGACATCTGTAAGTGTGTGTTATGATACTTGATGCCAAGAAAGTGATGCCTTTATTATTAAAAATATCACTTACAATGCAAATGAGAGGAATTGCCTGTTAAGGTGAAATCTAAAGGATGGATCTTGTCTCCACACTGATTATCACAAAATATTGAAATGACAGTTTCAGAGCTTCTCATCAATATGTTAGGATATTAAACAGTTGAAGACAGTCAAACAGAAGATAAACTGAAAACAGGACAGAAAAGTAACATACTCAAAGTCATTCCAGACAGATCTTCTTCCTAAAATCTCATTTTTTAAAAAGTTTGAATAATAATACCTATTTAACAGTACAAAACTGAAGTGAAGAAAATACTTTTTCCTCTGATTTCTTGTTTCATAGTCCATAAATTCATTCTGCTAATTGCTTCATCTTTATTGACTGAGTAAATAACAGAAGACTAGTGTGAACATGATAATTTTAGCCAAGTTTGCCATTTCAAAGTAATTTATGAAAAATTTGCAGTCTGCATTAGAATGTGACTGAAAAACTTGCTCTTCTGTTTTCTGGCTTCTGCAGCTATAAAGAAAGCTAAGATATTATGTGCAGTATTTTGAAAACCATTTGATGGCTGGAATATTGGCATTTGAAATTAAATGCGAGCTCCTTAAAAGCCCATTTAAAAATCACAGCATTGCCAGACATTTTAGCTGTACATTCAGCACCAAAAGCTTCCTGTCTTTTATTACCTCTCTGTTTTTCAGATGTGAATAGCAGTGGATATCTTTATAAGTAATTAAATAATGCTGCCATTAATTGAAATTCTATTATTATTAATGTCATTTCAGGGTGATATTAATAAACTGATGATTTAACTTGCCTCTGGCTAAAAATTAGCTAATAAGTTACTACACTAGCTAAGTATTTGAGATTGTCTGGTTTTGTTTAATCATTCAGGGCAATTTCTTCTAACACAGGAGATGCCAAAATGTCTTAGAGCATTTCCTAAAATGCTAAAAACATGTTATGGGGCTCTCACTTGCCAGTTACGGATAATGGATCATTTAGATACTTCAGTCCTCAGAGTCCTCAAGGTCCTGAAATCAGTGCCACATGTGCAAAGATACATCTCATGACAGCAGGTCTGAGGCACTGCTCAGGGTTTCAAGAACAAATTTTCCTTTTCTATTTGTAGAAATGTACAACCTCCTTTTAATTTAAGCTTAAAAACTGTGCATTAGAAACACTTGAATAGTTTAGATGAGTAAACCACTGCCATTCTGGTGCCTTTTGCAGGAGATTCAGATCTCAGTAATGATGAATGTTCTGAACATCTACAATACAGACATGTGCTACTGTATTCTTCTGATACTTTCAAATCAAAACAGCAGACTCCAAAACTTAAGACAAAAAGCATGTAAGGAGCAAAATATTATTTTTCTTCTGCTTGAATCCCTAAAGGTCTTTCTTAAAATAAAATGCTGTGTCTGTCCTCTATGAACTTAGAAGTCTACCCAATTAATTCCCTTTCTTAGAAATGTTTGTTCTGAGTGCTAGCTTGTGGATGCACTGCATTGGCGTTTGAGGGGAACGATGAGTAACAGAAGGCTGTTCTAACAGCCTCATACTGTCTGCTTGCAACACCAGTAAGCTTAGTGTAGTTCTGTCTCCAAGAAATCAAATTCTTTTGAAAAGAAAATAATGTGTGAGATTTAAACTAACAGCAGAAGTATTAAAAAAAACCTGGCCCTCAAATTCTTATTTCATAGCGTACTCAAAATAAAAGGGCAGGTTATAGACGTGTTGAAGTTGACAGGAATTTTTGTTATTTGCCTTACTTATAATTTCACATTAAATTTAGAGAACGATTGTTTTATACAATTATACAAAACTGCACAACTTTGTTTCAACTTCACTATAAACAAGTTCAATAGTAATTTTTCCATGAACTTACTTGAGAACAAAATTAAAGCACTTTTTCTTTGAGGTTCTCACTCAATGTATTAACTACAGTACGTATTATTATTAATCTATTTTTTATTATTATGAGGCATAATCCTAAAACTGCTCAAAACCACTGCACTGAATATCTGTATAGTATCAGCTCCTATATAGCTGAATATACATACTATTGTTTAATTGGGTAGTACTATTCCAAGCATTAATGTTGCAACCTGAAGTATTCCCATCCAATTAATTTGCCCTTCTCATTTCTATCAGACTATTTTAGTACTACCAGCAGAGGTTTTCAATAACACAAGTTATCATTTGTAAGACATGAAGGGTTAATCCCTCTGCTTTAAAAACCACTACGGTTGTGCTAGTAAACAAGAACAAAAACAGACCACAAGAAAAGAACAGAGACTATTCAAGGCATGGTCTTGAGGGCCTCGTACAGCGAAAGAGAAATAATGCTGACTTTTGTAACTGCAGTTGGCATTTGGGATGTAGTAGTTGCCTAATGCTGGAAGAACTGTAAGTGTTCGTCATACCTTAGGATGAAGAGAAAAAACTTTGCACAGAGCTTTTCATGCAGTGAGAACTGTAGGACTGACAGCTACTACATGTCCCTTTCTCCCTAGTGCACTTGTTTGATCTGTAGAAGACTCAGAGAGGCAGGTATGGTACAATTAATGCTTAGATGAAAACCAAATGATCTGAATGGAATTTTGGGACAACATAAAATGAAGTCTTTTAAGTGAATTCATGAATGATCTTAGGCTAATTCAGAAGGAAAAATTAAGAAATCAAGGGTCATATATACTTAGACTTTGCCCAAATTTGGAAATCTAAGAAGTCTTAGATGGTGGAGACTCTGTTCCACCTTCAGTTATCTGTAGAAACTCTAGACAAACCTCTCCTAAAGTGTCATCAGGCTATTTCACCAAAGCCTCAGAGAAACGTTGATTTTGAGCACATTAAATTTTCCAAATGAACTGAAGTTGGAGATGTGGAAAAACAAATTGATCAATTTTCTTTTAGAGCAAAGTTTCAGTCCAGAATTTGAAAGAGACTGTCTCTCATTATAGCTACATGTACATCTAAATCTGTCAGTTGTTTGCTTGTTTGTGTGAGCTTTACATACTCAAAGGTTCTCACAATCCAAAGTTTGGTTCATTTTTGCATTCATTTTAGAAGTGGTGCCATGTCACATCATTCCATTAACTGACATGAAGTATCCATAAATCTCAATACTAAAGAGCAAGAGAAAGAAGATGAAGAAGCAGGAGGAAAAAGAAGATAGTCCTGATGTTTTCCTACCACAGGGCAGGCCCTGAAGAAACTAGGAGAAGAGAAAAAAAGGAAAATGAGGAGGTAGAAGGTAGAAGATTGGCTCACTTACCTCTGAAATCTCAACACCATTGCAAACCAATACTCAAAGGTCTGCAGAAAATAGAGGAAAGATAAAGGAGGGAATAAGGCAGAACTCAAGAGGAGAGAATATGACAGCAAACAAAGAAAAGGGGCAGAACAGCACTGGACATGTTTGTCCTGAGACTAGCTAGCAGGTTAGATAACTGAAAAAGAAACAGAAATGCACCATACCTTTTCTTTGTCACTGGCTTCTCGAGCCACAGTAGAGCCCTGAAACAGAAAAAATGGATCTAAAAATGTGCATATGTCAGAAACTAATTTGAAAATGTTACGATAACAGGTCAAAAAGTGGATGAACTGCATCCTTCTGAACTTGAGAGCTGTTTTAAAGAAAGGTGATACAGTGAGGTAGAATGCCCAGGGCTGCTGAACTGCTGCAATCACTTGAAGAAGATGTATCATGAGAGAAGAAAGATGAATTAAATCCTCAAATGTTCTACATCTATTGTACACCTGACTGCTGGAGCTTCTTCCTTGTTTTGAAACTATCATCCTGGAAGTTCAGTTTGCTTGGCACATTTCTCATCTTTTTCTGGCCATTTAGCTCTATGGTTATGGTATAGCCTATTCTATATAACTACTTGGACATACGAAATACACATTTGAAAAAGATGTCACACAATATAAACACGTAAAAAATTTAAAAGATCACAAAGTACAAACAAGAACAAAGCATTTCACAGCAGCATGAAGTCAAAAGAAGAGATGAGACCAACTGTGGAGTCACAAGATTTACAGTGCTTGCCAAAGACTTTTTTTTTTTAATTATTTTTAATGTTACTAACAGGCAATATGGTGCTTTTTGAATAAGCTGGAGGTGACAAAGAAACCCAGTGGAATGTACTTCCTTGAAAATTTCTTCAAGCAGGACCACACCTTTAAGTACCCAGCATTTGTTTATCTCAATCTCACTGCAAGAAATAACAACTACAAACATGATAACCGAACATTGAAATATGGGTTGTTGGAAGGTGTGCATTGTCTAAAGTGCTGGAGTGGAGTCATACTAGCTTAAAGAACATGAGGATTCCCAAAGACATCTTTTTATATCATGTTTTATTCTGTTTAGAGAGAGAAACTTCGAAAACTTAGAAGGCATGATGAGAAAAGATAAATGGCACAGGAGATTATTATTATGTATGGCCCAGCAAGCATGGATTTCATTGCATTTTATCATTAACTGATAATAAAGCCTGGTAGAAGCCTGACATTTTAGTTTACTGATAGTACACCTTTGATGTTGTATTCTGTGCTCCAGCAGACTGCTCCAACAGACTATTGGGCCTGACAAAAGATCAGCTGAAAACCTAACTGAAGGAAAAAAAGTAGATTTACAATAGGAAAAATGAGTGAGATTGTCAAATTTGACATTGAAGTCATTTTAATAAAATGCCTTTGAAATCCTGTGCTGATCAGTAGTCTCTTTTTCTCAGTATACACACAGGTAGAGACTCTTGCAATGGTACGGCTGAGCTCTAAGCTGGTGTCAAAAATACACACGAAAAAGGACTCTGAACCTAAACCTGCAGATGTTGTAGCAATGAAAATCCAAGAGAAAGTGATTTATAATATATGCAGTGTCACTTTAAATCTGCCCAGTGAAGGAGTTTGTTTTGAAGAATAACATGATATTGATGTTAAATTGCAAGAGAAGTTTATCTTTAAAGCAATTCTGTACAGCTCGACAGAGTACAGAAGCATTCACAAAGGCAAATAAGAGCATTAGCTGTTGACACCAATGCTAAGAACATACTGTATACAATTTATGTTTCTGTTGTGCTTTCTTTCCTTTTTTAAGGCATTTGAACATTATGATGCTCTAAAACACATACAGTTCTCTCAAATTTAAAAAAAAAAAAAAAATCTTCCTCGGGTAAGCTCTACTGCCCATAATACTAACATCAGTTGTTGACATTCTGGAAATCAGTTCTTCTAAATGACGCTCAGTCAACTGTCTAACCAACTGGTAGGTAGATACTTGACAGTAGGAAGGGTTGGTGCAGTACATAGCATTACAAATCTCTTAATATAGAATGTTAAAAAAACATCTTAAAACAAATTTGCAGATGCACTCAGTGGTTCAATGCATAGATATTAAACATATTAGAAAGAATTAAGTTTCTAAGGGAAGACTTTATGGAGAAAATTAAAATACAGTCCCTTAGGTAGAAAGACTAAGACTATATTTTGGGCATTTGTTGTAAGCAATATTAACTATTGGCAAAATTACAACAAGCAGATAAACCTTCTGAAACAAAAGTAAAACTAAGAAGCAACAGAATTTTTTTTTAAGAACCTTCTATTTTACTTTAACTTTTTTTAAAAATATTGAGTGAAACACAAAACATTTGCAGTAGTGATGTACTTTATATATATAATTTAAAAAAAAATTAAATAAACTTGTATACTTTCTATAAAACCAGCCTTCATTTTTGCTAAACCTAGATACAGAAGCAAACCAGTTAGTGCTGGCTCTTAAATAACACAAATGGAAATGAATTAAAATTCTGAGCAATAGTCAAGCATCAGCATAATCTAACATTGATCATAAAGAATTTCAGCTACTTTGTCAGTTATTTCATCAGCTATTTCTCACCTTTAAATCATATTTTCTATAAACAGATAAACGATGGCTGAACACATTTCTTGTGACTATCATATATACTTCAACTCCATCAACAGTAAGCCGATACATGCCCAAAAACTGGGGAAGAAGCGTATTCCCGTGACACTCCACAATAAACTGCAAAGACAAAAGAAAAAAAAAACCCAGAAATGAGGATGGATACATATTATATAAATACATAGTTATGCATTTTTAAAGATTAACCACTCAGAAACAGCACATTTATTTGCTGAATATATATTTGTGTGGAGACAAACCTTCAAAAACATCATGCCAAAACAACCCCCTTCATCAGAGATTATCCTGCTTTTAGGTCAGTGCTTAAAAATTATAATCTGGAACTGCTTAATTTACAACACTTCTGTAACAAACTCATGAAAAGGACAGGCTCCATTTGACAGACCTTTCCACTTTTATGGTCCAGAAAACACACCTAATGCAAGTAACATACTTGGTACTGATAGATTAAAAAAACAAAAACAAAACCAAAAAAAACATAAATATTTTTTCAAACCTCACACTGCTGTATTTTGTACTGTGTTGTCCCAGATTATCTTCAATTTGTATATTTTTTTCACTCTCAATATTTGTTTATTATGATGAACATTTACGGTGCTGTCACCAGCAACGGGTATTATTTATTATCACCACCTTTCTGCTAGTTGCCACCTGATGGTTGCATTTCAGGGTCAATAGAGTTGAGCAGTGAAGTGCAAGATTCTTGTATCTTTTTATTTATGAATCACTGTATTCTCTTAAGGTCACCATATTCCATTACAAAGGGGCTATTAACCTTGCAAAGATTTGCCACCTGCACCTGAAACTAGGTTGTTTTTTTTTTTTTCCTTGTTCCCCTCCCCCCATCACTTTCCTTACAACTAATAGTTCAAATTTCTGCTGGAAAGACTACGGGGAAGCAGAAAAAGTACATGATGATGAAGAATGAACATTTATTCCCAGAATAAAAATGCCCATACTGTATTAATCCTAAAACCAACTCAAACACAAGTAGTCATATTTTGTGGAATGAAGGAAAAGTTAAGACACAGTGATGCAAACCAGAAAAGGATTCACCAGCTTTCCTCCTTCTGTATTTACCAAGTCTCAAACAGAGAAACTTGGAGAAAATTTAAAAATTCAAGCCCCAAACAGTAGACATGAAAACTAACCAATGGTCAGCTTCTAAAGCAAATCAGCTTTTAAATAATTGTTGAATACTGAAGCTGCTGTTTCTTTTATGCCAAAGCAACCTGGTTATTAGAAACAAATTATTCTAAAATACAGGAGACTTTAGAACAAGTTAACTGAATAAGTCACATGAACTGTTTAACAAAGGTAGGTAGTATTTGGTAACAAATAATATAACAAAGCTCTTGGAACCCTGGAGATTTTGGGCTCCTCTGCTCATTATAAGGAATTTCTCTCACTAATGCTGGTCTCTGCACAGATCACATACAGCCTTCCCTTTTCAAATGGCAAAATAAAAAGATTTAAGAGTTATGAAAACAATCCTGTCAGCACAAAACAAAGGGAATGCGCAACAAAGATAGAAACTGGTGACTGTGAATTGAACATAATCTTAACCAACAACTCTGACACATGAGCTTTGTTGAATCTTGCTGGCACAGTTTGGGCTGTAACACTCTTTTCTCTCTGCCCTGTAGCTGTAAAGGAGGTTACAAACAGAGAACACAGTCATGGAGCAGTTGTGCCTCTTCTGAGCAAAGCATTTTTAAGCTCTAACTGCCTATGAATGGTCAAAATGCCTTAAACTGCTGCAGAGGCTCAATGAAGGCAAATCAGAACCTTAGGAAGGATATCAGGACTCTGTGTGCCAAAATGCCACGGAGTGCGACAGTAAAAGGCCACAAAAGCAACATCAGTCCTGAGCAGTGCACAAAGATTGATCAGCTTGCACCTGAGAAGACTTTGGTGTTTGACAAATGCAGAGGTTTTAGAACTGAGTTCTTGAACTGGAGAATTTTCATAGGGTTGTTATCATAGAATGGTAGGGGTTGGAAGTGACCTCTGGAGATCGAGTCCAACACCCCTGCCAACACAGGAACACCTAGGGCATGCATGCCACACAGGAACAGATCAACATCACAAACCAGTTTTAATGTGTTACAGGATACATAGCTCATTTTGACCATCAGTAGTTTCTCTTAGAGATCCAATCATAGACTGAAAAAACAACTATTAATGTTGAGGTTACAGAAAACTTGTTTAAAATATTCATTCCTATTTGGACAAACTACATTTATTATTTTGTTATAAACATCAAGTACTTGGCATATATCCTAAAGGCAAACATTTTTTCTAATGCTTTACAGAAGGTACAAAGGATTGTTCTTATAAAAACATTTACTGAGTGATTTCTTCTCTAAGATGATTAAGTTATGCAAGAATGATAAAAATTTATCTAGCTTCCAAGAAGAGTTTAGTGACACAGCATTTCAGGTCTTTAATGAATTCAACCATTTCCAAAACTTAACATCTCTTAACTACAGAATTTGAATGAAACTAAATACCATTCGGGGATCTAAGACACAGAAGCTTTATCATACAAAGAGTTTGTGCCACATGAAGGAACAGCAGCTAAGCACCTCAAACACCAGATTAATAACCCCCTGCCCTGCATCTCAGCTGCTAGCATCACAGTCTTGGACACCTGAGCCATCTCTTCAAGCCTAGCTATTGCCAACTCTCTGATTTTAACCTTTCTGGTCCTGAGCATCCCCATTTGTAAAACAGCAACCTCATTAACACAGAACATCTGCAATATACCCACTCTAATACCGTAAAATAAATCCTTGGGTTAGTAGTATATGATCCCTTCCCAAACTGTTCTGTATTATGTAACAAGGAAAAAAAGGCAATTAAGCAGAGTCGCTTAGGCCTGATTTGTAAATTAGTGTTGTCCACTTGCTAACACTGCTGTTTCATTTTAATATTTTGCAAACAAGCCCTCTGAAAGGGCACTGTTAGTAGGATGCAACACAGGACATGAAAAGCTCTGCTAGTATTGCTCTTCACTTCATAAAAAGAGACTTGGCTATATTCTGGTAGACTTCTAGAAGACCTTCTCAAAGCCACATACTGCACCAGTTGTTTCCTAGGCTGTGGACACCTGTGCCATTGCAACTTAAAGAAAAGCCCCTAAAATGATCTTAGTGTTTCCCATGACAGCATTTCTTATCCTGATGAGGAGACAGAGGGAAGAGGGAGGAATGCCACTTGCTTTCAGCATCTACAAGGTTGGTCTAGAACTTCCTACCTTTGAAACTATCAATCCCCCATATCTGCATCACAGAGGTGGCAGAACGTGTCATCTGTTTGGGTGGGAGTCCAGCAGGACTTGCACTGGTGACTGTGGTTGGCAGATTTTCAATTTGTCCATCTTGATATAAATGAAGTAGCAATTTAGTCACCTCAAGGTACTTTTTAGGAATGATTTCCTGAAGTTTCCCACTCACAGCTGGAATAAAAGTGAGCCTAGAAAATAAGCCGGTACATGCTTAACAGGACTGCTAAATTTCAGTCAAAGAAAAGACCTTCACTCCTTTATGTTAACTTTCTAAAAAGAACATTAAAACAAATCTATCAACCAGTCTTACTAAATAAAATTGTAATACTTAGCTAATACATTTACGAGCCCTTATAGGTGGTAACAAAATTAATCTTTTTAAAAAGAGTGTTACAATAAACACCTCACTGTTTTTTGTTGATTCAGACAATTTTCAATTTTCTGCACAGCATGAGGACAAGATTACCATTAACAAAATAAAGTATCATCAGCATGTTGACTCATTTTATTAGCTGTGCAGCATAGGTTTCAATATATAATTTTCTGAGCTC
>JAAGNO010017988.1:0-10305 GCA_033439905.1 Ceryle rudis
GCGCCGCGTTGTCCTCACGGTGCGTTCCGGCCTTGGGCTAGTGAAAATGTGCCCTCCCTCTGCCCGGTCGCCAGCGGTTACGGGCGGGGATGGGTTCGGTCATACGGCTTGTTAGTACACGCGTTTCTGAGCAGAGTTTGATGTTTTCGTGAATAGAATAAACGCTGAGCGGCACTCTCAGAAATTTTTCTTATTTTTTTTTTTTTTTTTTTTTTTAATTCTGCCGACATCACACCTTTCACTGAAACCCGCTAAAACGCTTGCGCAGGTAACGGCAGTGAACTGTTTCAGTCGGGCTCACACTTTGTCCGCTTCTTGGTTTGCAGAGGGGCGTTCTCTGTCGTGAGAAGGTGTATGAAAATCACCACAGGACAAGAGTATGCTGCCAAAATTATCAATACCAAAAAGCTTTCGGCTAGGGGTGAGTATTTTAATCTGGTATTTATGATTCCTCCTCCCTGTTTTTTTTTGCATTCTTGTGGTAAGCAGGGATTTCTTTTAATTATTATTATTTTTTTAAGCTAAATTATTTAATAAATTGCTCAATACTTTTGTTTTGCTTTTTTTCATGGTTCTTGGGTGTTTTTTCCTGCGTTAAATGTTTCATGGATTGACTGCATGTAGGTCTGTGGTTGCTGTAAAGCATTTCAAGAAGAGATGTACAAATAGTAAACCAGTTTAGTATAATGCAGTTTTCTTCACTCTTTTATCTAAGAATATCAGCTTCCAAGCATTTTGCAAGCCAAATTTTTTGGGGGGGAGGATGGGAAACAAGAATTTTCCAGTATATCTTTTATTTTAAATACTACAGCTTTACTGAATTCTGTTTCCATTGTATTTAAACATGAACATCGAGTTCTATCTGACTATAAATTCTAAGTGTACTCCTACCTCAGACTAAACTTTGTGTGAGAAAAAAAATTACATTTAGAAAATTATCATTTTATGAACTAACCATTTGTGAAAGCAAGTCATTCTGATCAAGTGATGATCTGCCTTACGGTTACAACCCAATCCTTACAGCTGCTGTAGAGCTTGTTTGTACTGTATGTGGTGTGTCTATTTCCTAGTTAGTTTCAGTGTCAGTGAATATGTCATTATGGTAAATTTCGGGTAAATACTGCCTGTTACTGTTGTGGGAAGCAAGCCATACTCGTGATACCTCAGTTGCTTGTTAAGTCCAAGTTGGAATGCTTGTGATGGGATGTCAGAGACTATGGATTATTCTCCGTTAATGTTATCTATGGTTTGATATGAATTTGTGGTGTGGTAAAGAACATGGAAGTGAATAAGCAAACAGTGTGAAAGTGTAAACCTGTTTATGGCCTGGTTTGCTTTTGACGAAAGGAATCACCGCAGGTAAACGGGAGTTTGAATTAATTCATTAAATTGAAACAGAAGATGTTACATACGGCGCTGTGGCATGTTCTGGTAACTTGCTGCTTAACAAGTTTGTGCTTTGTTTCCTGATTTAAAAAAAAAAAAAAAAGGGGACAAGTGTTTCTGATCACACTTGAGAAGATCCATTACTAATATATTTTCATTGGGTGTAATTTGTGCCAGTAACTCATACTGACATTTTCCCTGTAATGGCCAAAAGCACCGTGTCTTTGATGGCATCTGTGAGAGGAGGCTGATATTCCACTCCATTTCCCTTTTCTAGGGTGCTTTTATAAATACTGCCGAGACACACCTCTCCCAGCCCTCAGATTGCTGCAGCAGAAACATGAACTGCTTTGTTTGTGGGCATACATACTGTTAAGAGTAATGTAAGAATCAGCTGGAGGTTATCACTTCCTTGTGGAAAAAAAACTCCCGTGAGCTTTCAGGGACCGGCTATTCTATTAGCTTCAGGGAGCTTTTGTGCTTTAAGCCTTGGAGGCTTCACTGGTCACTTGCAAAGGCAACGCATAGCCACGGGTGACTACAGCAATTGCACTGCGCTGCAACAAGCTCTGATGGGTGAGGAGGCTGAAAACCCCACCCTTTTGAAATGGTATTTTAGAGGCCCTATTGAGTAATCTTGCTGTGGGAAGAGTATTTCAGCGTATAAAGCTGTCCAAGTAGGGCACCTCATGATCCCTAAAGTGATTTAAAATACATTAGGGAGATGAATGAAATGCAAAGCATATATAGGGTAGTATTTTTTAGCCTAGTTTTTCATGATAGATAAACATTGTTGTCACCGGACCAGCATCTCATTTAGTGAGGTAACGAGTGGCAGTCAGTGCCAGATGTTTCACAGGAAGGCAAGCTCTAATAAGGATTCCTATACTCCATGGGAGGAGAAAATAATTCTTCCTAATCTAGCTAAAAAAAAATCTTAATCTCTGAAGCACACACCTGTGCAAGTTTATTATAACACATGTATTTTTAATGCTAATTTCTCTTTTTATGTACACATGGCAGTTGTTCCCACACAGAAATAACTCCTGTCCCTAAGGGCATTTAGTTGCCAGTGAAGCAGATTTTGTCTTTGTGAAAGCTAAGAATTGTCTGGGATTGCAACTGTTTTCTTCAGTATCTTGCTCTAGTCTGTTTCTCAGGTTAATTACCTGTGGAGAAACAAGTGTCTTTCCTTTCTTGGTGTTAAGATGTTTTTTAAATTTTTTTTCCCATGGTATGTCAGGAGGCTTACCTGCTAACATGGGGCTGTCATTTTTTAACGTTTGTGCTCTCTGCCCTTCTTCTTAGTGATGGCATTCTCTGTTTGACATAGATGTTGTGAATTAACATGGATGCATTTTCGTATTCATCTGCAAGTATTTTATTTAATTGCAAATTACCATAATTTGTCAGGCTACTGGTTCTATCGGGTAAAAATGAGTTCATTCAGAAAGCTCAGAGCACTCATAAAGGGTGTTACTGGAAACGTAAAAAAAAAAAATCAAATTTTTGGTTAGGTGTTCTGCTTTGAAGACTGGGAGCTTTTGATATCTTTCGGTTTTAGCGAAAACCTGAAGAGTGAGAATGAGGACTTTAGAACTCATTGTGGTGAGTGTTGGTAGTAATTTAACCATTTAACCATATTACATGATTTCCATAATGCCACTCTTGTTTCTCTTGCAAAGGATTTATTTTCTCTGTCCACTCTGACTGTTGTTGCTCTTGCAAAAGGGGTTTCTCTTTACGGCTTGTACCTTGATGGGCCTTAAACAAATTAAATCAGAGTTTTGAGATGCATGTAGTGCTCTTGTTATTATTAAAGCTTGTTGCTGGCATCCTTAGTAGGAGGTGTGTTCTAGAAAAAGTTGAAATTGTGCAGACTTTAACCTATTTCCCCATGGAGGGTGGGGGGAAAGTAGTTCTACTCTGCTGCTGCTGTTCCTGTCATGTGTTTCAGAGAAAAGTCCTTGATGTGTAGCTTCACAGTTTCAAGTGATACTCTAAAACCAGTGCTTACAAGTTACTCTGAAAGTTGAAGTTTGTGGAAGTGAAGCTGTTGATTGCAATGGACGCGTGACCCAAATCCAATATGTAAAATAACTCATGGGAGGCATGGAGAATTAAGAAGGTGTTTGTATCGTCTGTCATCTCAGTAATGGGAAAATACAAGTACACAGGGGGTGTTTTTCTGTCTGAACTCCAAGAGTAGTAAGCAGGCCTTGAGCTGAATGCATCTGTCCCTCCTAAGAGCTTCCCATTTGCTCTTATTATGGTTCTCCACTACTTTGTCCTGGACACCCCTTTCTCCTTCATATATCTTCCACTGAAATGTTAACAACACAGATATTCTTGGAGACTTACTTGGCTACTGCTTTCCTACTGTTTTCTGTCAGAAGTTGCAAATAGTGGTGCCAATGTCTGCTTCTATTTTGTGTGTTCACGTACTGCAAACTAAAGACTCGGCTGCACTTCCGAACAGCTCTGCTTTCAGAATTGCTTCTGTGGGAAGTGAAGGGAGAACCAGATGCAAGGGAAAATATGAACTGAGTACCTTTGCTCAGCTTCCACATCTGCAGTCTGACACTGAAATGTGGATGTCTTCTTTTCCTCTTGGTCTGAGAGAAGTTGTGTTCCCTGGCAGTGTTTTAGTGCTCATGTCCAAATCGTACTTCCAAATGAAATCTTTTTGATCAAATATGAAACCAAGAAAATAAGCGCAATGGTAAACACTTAACCTTTATTGTAGGTTGGCTCTGTCTGTTTACACATAATACTGTGCATAAAACCCCCTGGTTTAGGTCTGTTGCAATGTGAAACCACAGGTCAGCTGAGGTATTTAAGTGGCTTGTGTCTGTTCTTATTGACAGCAGGGTAGAAGTGTTCCTGGAAGAACAGAGACTGAGTATCTTTGGGTTTGTTCTGCACCTAATTTGAAAACCTCTCTTAGTTTTAAAACTGAATTCAAGATTATAATACCATTTTTGCTTATGTCCTACCATATGTAGGTATTTATTTGTCTAAATACTAAAAATTACTTATTCACTTTCTCTGGTTATGGTTAGTGGTATGTGCAGTCATCTCTACTGCTTTTATTTACACTTTTATGGTTCCAGGGTTTGGGCTTTTTGTTTGTTTGTTTGTTTTTCGTTTGCTTTTGTTTTGATGGTGACTGTTTTGACTATTGCTTGGAAGACGGGAGAAGGCTGTATTTTATTTTATTTTTTCCCATTTAATTGGGAACTGCCTGATTTGAGAGATTGAAATAAAAGTTAGCTAACTGTTTTTCTTTCCAAATGTAAGTAATGGCAAATCAGTGCTTTTTATGTATCTGTCCTTCATTTGACCTCTTGAGAAATGCAGGCCGGGGTTTTTTTTATATGTTGAGGTTCAGCTTCCTCTTTCATATACATTTATTGCACATTTGTCAAACGCTTTGTAAGGATATTGTGGGGATTTTAAAATGATTATGTGAGAAACTTCACTTCCTCTGTTCATTCAAAAAGGTTAATAGAGAACGAACCCCCAGCTTAAAGATGGTAGTTCCTTTTGTTTAATTCCTTATTAAAAATAATTGTGCCTTGAATTCGAAGAAACATCTGCTGTGTTGTGGAGAGACAGAAATCCAATCTGTCTGTTTATTCCTTGTATGCATTGAGCTCTGTGTATATCTCTGTGTGCATGTTTATGCAAACTCCTCCTCTGTTTAATCCTAGTATTATGAGAAATACCTTGTGTGTGACATCAGAGAGAGTGGAGAATTTGTGTGACACGGTTTTAGCGTTTTCTTCTAGGGGAGACAGTTGTGCTGTTATCCAGTGTAATTTTTTAGATTGTTGTCGGCTTGTTCCAAAAGGCGTAGATTTTTGGTTGTTTGAATTAGAAAACTCATTTTAAAGTTTTGTAGCCCTGTCAATTCCTGATGATTGGCAGCTGCTGGATATCTTCTGCTGAACTGAGAGTTTACTTAATTTATATTCAATCTTTTGCTTCTATATATGCCACTAGGTAGAAGCACTAGCTACAGCCAAGAGTCAAAAAAGCTGTCAAGGGGGAACTTAAGACAAATTCACAAATACACCTTATCCCTGGTTTAGCTTTTATGCTAATCCAGGCCCTCTTTAGTGGAAACTGAGAAGCATAAATTGCTCTACAGCATATATTTATTTTTTTGTAATTAGGTTTTTAAGTCGAGAGAATTACAGCTAATATGCTGAGCACGCTATTACAGATAAATCTGTGCAACTGTTGGTTTAAGTAGGTTGTATTTGGTAGACAGGAACTTTGCCTATCTGGTGATTTGAGGTGGCTTCTACTGTCTGAATTTGTGACTTTTCATCAGCAGCAAGTATTTCAAGGGAAACTTGGAGAGTATAACATGTAGACTTAATACCCGAAACCTTTCAAAGGTAGGAAAGCAGATTTTATTTAATAATGGAAATGTGATGCCGTGGATGATTGCTGGTCAAGATGGAGTGTTTAAGCTTGTGATGGGAGGCTTGCTTTATTTATTTATTATTATTCTTACCATCAACCCTGAACTTATACCCTGCCACAGCAAGTTAAGATCCTGGTGACGCTTTCCAGGAGAACTGTCTGGCATCCATAAAACCAGAAATGATTTATATTTTGGCAGTTAGTTTCACCTTGCATGTAGAGTATGCTTGTTGAAGAAGTTCATGACTGCTGTGTTTTCTTTTGCTCGCTTAAAGCCCAGTTGGTCAGTTAGGTCGTCAGTTGGACAACCTCTCCCTTCATCAGAAATGTGCTGTGCGGGGAGTTGATGATTCTTCTTATTGTGCATCAGTTTTTACTCTGCTGACACACTGTTGTTGGCAGTGCTGTGGAAAGCGTGGCTGTGGTTACATTCCACTGAATGTAGAACTTTACCCAAAACCATCTTCAGTCATCTTCAGCCCTTCCAAATGACTCGTCTGACCAATGTAGCCTCCAGCTGGTAGCTCTCCTTACCTGTGAAACTGTCCATTGATTTGTACAGCATTATGGGCAGTGCCCTGGCTCACGTGGCTGCCAGTGTTCCTCCACACACTTTCCTTTTCCTGCACTACAATGAGCAGTGTACGCTGTCCAACAAGGAGGGTTAACAGACATTGATGTAAGCGGAAAGGATAACACACCTCTTCTATAAAGTTTCATCACCTCAGCATGGGAGAGGAGGAGAAACATAAACTTTGTGTCGAAGCTCATATTTATGACAAGCAATCTATTGCGTGCGTTTCCAGAACCTTGTTCCTGATTTAATTATGGTCCGGAACTGCTTACTTGTAGATTTTCCACAATGGAATAAAAGTGTTGCAGCAACAGTCACGTTGCATATTCATGTTGCTGCATGAACAGATGGGGTTCCTACATAATATCCATATTTGACAATCTGATGGGATTTGCCAAGCCTAAGCTTTCATTTAAATTTTAACCTCTTGGAGAGATAGGTTTGTGATTTAATCAGTCAAGGGAGGCCTTGAAGGTATTTGTGTTGCATAGCACACTTCAAGCTAGTGCTTTGGTATGATTTTGGTTTATGAGACTTCTTGAAGGAATGGTTTTAATACGCTGTTGCTCATTAGAATAAATAGTTACCAAATTAAAAAATTTCCATTGAAACCTTATTCATTTAGCTGATTTTATTCAGATCTATCAGTAAAAGTGAATATAAGGACAAGAGTTCTGGTGCTGTGGTACTGCCTGGCAGGGAGGATTTTGTACCATGGGGCAGGTGACCTTTGGTTTCCCTTGGGGCAGCTCTGAGTGCTGCTGAACTTTGGTTATGAAAACTTGGTTAATGACTTGTTTTCCACCTTTTCCCTAGAAAGATGTCATAAATGTTAACTCTTCAAGATGCAAGTAGATTTCAATATAGACTGCAACCGTAAAAACTTATTTAATGATATTTTCATAGCTGTAGTGTTTCATAAAGCTCACCTTGCTGCTTTTCATACTGCATGTACTGCTTCTAAAATTAAAAAAAAAAAAAAAATAAAATGTCAGGTGTAAGGTAGATTGCTTAGTATTTGCTCTCTTTACACAGCATGGGCCAGTCTGAAATTGTGGTTAGGTTTGCATTGATGTATTCATGGGACTGAATGCCCTGCTGATCATGGCATTTAAAAAACACAAACCCTTTTCAGGGCTTTTTAGTATTACCACCTCAAAATGGGGGGGGACATGACACACCCAGGGTTAGCTGTCAAATTTCTGCATATTTCCATGGTGCTCTTGGTGGTATCACTTATCCTTAGTAAACTTCAGCCTGTTAAAAGCGATCCTACTTGCTCACTCTTTCAATTAAAGCCTCCAAGTAGTCTTCTAATACTGGAGAATTGTGAGATTTGTAAGATGATGTGTACTGGTGCTGGATGGAAGAGCTTCCAAAACACGGTGACGTTTTTGGTTTATGCCTATGGCACTATATGGTCTTTCACAGCTGTTGCATTTTGTGGCAGAAGGAAATAAAAAAAAATGACGGCCACTGGTACAGTGTGCTCAGCGTGTGTGTGTTCACTTGTGCACGTGTTAGACGAGGAAGAAGATGCAGCAGAGTTTGGCAGAGCCTGTGTGTCCCCAGCCGGCTTGTTTGCTCTGGGAAAATGTTTCATGCTAAGACCTATTAAGTAAAGTCATTTTGCTTGTAATGAAGGCAAGAATTGGTGTCTTTAAATTTTTGTTTATTTGTGGTTAATGTGATTTATCTATCTAAATTAATAAATTGCTTTCAGTGCCATGTTGATCAAAACATGTTTACTAATGAGATTAATTTCTCCAAAGTAGAAGTTGCTTATGTGTGGCCCATTGCCCCCTCGTAGGAGATGTGTGTTACAGATGTTTTGGGAGCCAGATCAGGGATGCAGCTGGCCTTGCATACTAATGGTGGTGAGCTCAATGTACCTCTTTTAAATAGTATTGATTCTCCTCCATCATCTTTAAGTAGGAGTGACTGCCCTCTGTCCCCAACTACTTTCTTGCTTACATAGTCTTGAATGGTAGGGATTGGTCATTTACCAGTATTCAAAATGAAAGCCAAATGTAGAGGCAGATCTTTATTATTTTTTTTCCCAGTAGTCTGTTGTTTAATGTGACAGATTCAGTCTAGCTAAAACTGATAGCTTCCACTTTGAGACAACATTTATCCATTACCCACTGTCAGACTTCTGCAGGATAAGAGAATAATTGAGCATCTGTCACCTGGGGCTGGCCTTAGATGAAAAATGGGAAATAAAATGAAAGTATATCTAAGGCAAAGTCGAGTCCTCCAACAGAGTAAACACTCTCATTCAGTAATCACGCTCTATCTTAAAATTAACTGCTGAGGTGAGGTGCTTAGTTCTTTTTCTTTACTGAAGAGAGAATTTAGTACTGCACTCCAAAGATGATTTTTTTTTTTGACTTACAGACAAAATTTATTCGTTGACAGTGTTTGTTGTCTGTGCCTAACTAGTCCTTCAGACTTCATCAGTGTATTTATTAAGGATGATATGGTGTCCATTATTTTAATGGCCTTCTACCTCTGGATTCCCCCTGTAAGATAGACTTGCCACTATTATGGCCTTTCATCCTTATGTATGCTCTAAGCTAATTTTTGTACATGCATATGAATGTTGGGAAATGGGGAGGTTTGGAATTGACCAGAAAAAGAAAATGAAATCAGTCGGTCTCATGAGTAGCTTTAGTAATCAGCTGTTGTCTGCATGGGAGGATCTTGTCTGGTAAATTTGTTTTTATTTACAGATTCATTTGGCTGGTTCTGAAACTGATACTGAAGAAAGTTTAGTAATTTCACTTCAGCTTTGCCTTTCATCATCACTGCATTTACAGTCACCCCTTTTACCAAACTAGCTTTGGAATTGATAGGAAATCGGTAATTTTATTTTTTACTAATCCTCAGATATCTCACTTTCTTGTTTCTACATATTAAACAATGGAGCCCTGGAGGAAGCCGTGAAAGACTGAGATACCTGGGCCTGTTTAGTCTGGAGAAGACGGAGAGGGGATCCTATTAATGTTTGCAAATATCTGTAGGATGGGTGTCAAGTAGAAGGGGACAGTCTCTTTTCAGTGGTGCCCTGTGGTAGGATGAGGGGCAATGGTCACCAACTGGAACACAGGAAGTTCCACATCAACATGAGGAAAAACTTTGCTGTGAGGATGATGGAGCACTGGAACAGGCTGCCCACGGAGGTTGTGGAGTCTTCCTCTCTGGAGACTCAAAACCCACCTGGATCTGTTCCTGTGTGGCCTGCCCTAGGTGATCCTGCTCTGGCAGGGGGGTTGGACTCGATGATCCATTCTGTGATTCTATGCCTGCAAAATTTTCCCAGAGTAATGTTTTAAAGGAGTTACTGTACCCATCTAGTAATTGATATGCTTAGATGTATGTTGATGTGATTTTTATTTTTCCATTGGTACAGTTTCTCAAGATAGGTCTCAAATATGCACGAAGTCAATACTCAGTTCTTTCCATCACAGGCATGTTGTTCAGTTTCTGATCTAGTAACTTTCTACAGCCTGCTATTACTCTCACCTCTGTGCAAGGCTGAGTGGAAACTGCTGTGAAAATAGCTCCGTGAAATGAAGGTAAATTAGAAGAGTTCCTGTTGAGTGTTGACTTCTGTTTCTGCAACCGCAGATGCTTATCTACTCAGAAAATGGCAAAAGAAAATGAAAATTCTGCAAATGTACTTCCAGCAGCTTAGTTCATTGTTTGTTTAAAGAAAAGTTACATTGATTCACACACTAAATAAACTGCAACATTTTTCAAAGTGTTGCTAATTGTCATGGACTGGTTCAGTCAATAAGAGTGTACAAATGCCATCTAGCTCAATCTGGATTTTGAGGGTTTTTTCACATGGCATTGCATGGCCATTTACATTTTATTTTAATTTTTTTTTCCTTTTTTTTTTTTTTTTT